>JAVSCE010001857.1:0-173299 GCA_032199065.1 Smutsia gigantea | reverse complement strand
CATTAATCTACAATTACATGCGCAATATTATGGTTATTAAACTACCCCCTTCATCAGGTCCCCCCCACCAACCCCATTACAGTCACTGTCCATCAGCGTAGTGAGATGCTATAGAATCACTACTTGTCTTCTCTGAGTTGTACTGCCCTCCCCGTACCCCCCAACATTACATCTGCTAATCGTAATGCCCCCTTTTCCTCTTATCCCTCCCTTCCCACCCATTTTCCCCAGTCCCTTTCCCTTTGGTAACTATTAGTCCGTTCTTGGGTTCTGTGAGTCTGCTGCTGTTTTGTTCCTTCAGTGTTTTTTCTTTGTTCTTATACTCCACATATGAGTGAAATCATTTGATACTTGTCTTTTTCGGCTTGGCTTATTTCACTGAGCATAATACCCTCTAGCTCCATCCATGTAGTTGCAAATGGTAGGATTTGTTTTCTTCTTATGGCTGAATAATATTCCATTCTGTATATGTACCACATCTTCTTTATCCATTCATCTACTGATGGACACTTAGGTTGCTTCCATTTCTTGGCTATTGTAAATAGTGCTGCAATAAACATAGGGGTGCATCTGTCTTTTCAAATTGGGCTGCTGCATTCTTAGGGTAAATTCCTAGGAGTGGAATTCCTGGGTCAAATGGTATTTCTATTTTGAGTTTTTTGAGGAACCTCCATACTGCTTTCCACAATGGTTGAACTAATTTGCAGTCCCACCAGCAGTGTAGGAGGGTTCCCTTTTCTCCACATCCTCGCCAACATTTGTTGTTGTTTGTGTTTTGGATGTTGGCCATCCTCACTGGTGTGAGGTGATATCTCATTGTGGTTTTAATCTGCATTTCTCTGATGATTAGCGATGTGGAGCATCTTTTCATGTGCCTGTTGGCCATCTGAATTTCTTCTTTGGAGAAGTGTCTATTCATGTCCTCTGCCCATTTCTTAATTGGATTATTTGCTTTCTGTTTGTTAAGGTGCATGAGTTCTTTATATATTTTGGATGTCAACCCTTTATCAGATACGTTTTTTATGAATATATTCTCCCATACTGTAGGATGTCTTTTTGTTCTACTGATGGTGTCCTTTGCTGTACAGAAGCTTTTCATCTTGATATAGTCCCACTTGTTCATTTTTGCTTTTGTTTCCCTTGCCCGGGGAGATATGTTCATGAAGAAGTTGCTCATGTTTATGTCCAAGAGATTTTTGCCTATGTTTTTTTCTAAGAGTTTTATGGTTTCATGACTTACATTCAGATCTTTGATCCACCTTGAGTTTACCTTTGGCAACTTAATTTTTAATAACCAAAAACTGGAAAAGATGGAGGAACGAGGCACACCCACCAGTAGGTACGCATTGTTATTTATCCATACAATGCATACTCATACAATACTACTCAGAAAGAAAAAAAAAATGAACTATTCATGCACACAACAACATAAGAAAAACCTCAAAATAATTATAGTGGGTGGAAGAAAAAAACAGAGTATTCACGGTATGATTACATTTATATAACATTTTAGAAATGTGAACTCATCTATAGTGACAGGAGATATGTGGTTGCCTGGGGATGGAAAGGGAAGGGAGGGATAGGATGAAGGGATGCAAAGGGCATAAGGAAGTTTTGGATAATTAACATAAGTAAGTTAATTATCTTGACTGTGGTTATAGTTTCACAGGTATGTAATATATCAACACTCATCAGATTGTATGTGCATTTTATTGTATGTTAATCATATCTCAAGAAAGCTTTTTAAAAATATTATTTAACACTGGGGGTGTGTGACAGAAACTGGTAGTTGTCCCATCATTATTGCATTTATTTCACCAATCTGGCCTATGCATACACTGAAAGGATTATGGTAGATATAGTGGATTACTGCACACTTAACTGAGTAATAGACTCCACTGCATCTACTGTGTTGGATTTGGAAGGTTTACTAGAGCAAAATAAAGTACCAACAACTTTGGGTACATGATTTGCAGCTAGCTATTGATCCTTGCCATATCATTCAAGAAGGAGAATCAAAACCAGTTTCCATTCACACAGAATAAACATTCATCGTATCATCTCTGGGTCATATTACTTCTCTGACACTAACTGACCCATCTCTTGTAGAATCCAATTCCTTGACCAGAATCCAAATCAGTTCAAATGACAAACTGAGGCCCTCTCTAGGCACATCAAATTGCTAATAAAAGAATTAATATGCACATTGACAGTTATATGCTTAATGCCTTAATGCTACCCAAAGAAATTATTGTCATGAAGGTAGAGACCCACAATAAGAGATACTCTAGAAGCTAAAGGAAGTTCTTTAGCGGATCTTCATGCTAACAGGTTGCTGTGTCTAATGTGCTTAGTCACAAACCTCTTTCAGAACAGAAAAACAGTTCATGAAGATGTTCAAATATTACATCATAGGTGCACAGAATCTGACCTCCAACTTCATATTTTATATCAACACCACAGGGAAATGGAAAAACTCACATCTAAGCAAAAAGAAAAACAAAAAAAGAACAAACCTACATCCTGGCTGTCAAAGTAGATTCATGGAGTTTCTGAACATGTTTTCTTGGTCAGGCCTGAGAAACCTTGCATCACATTTCCAGAGTGCCTTCCAGATGCTTTTTATTTTTCTAGTTATTCTTTTTGCTTATAGTTGCTTGATGTCTGTTGTCTAAAATCTTAAAGACATCTACAAAGCCACTGCCCCTACTGATAATTCAGTATATGACTCAAACACAAAAATAGGATAAAATCATGTTGATTGACACCTAAACAAAAAATTAGCCCTTCCCAAGTGTAGGTTCATCTTCATGGAGAATCAACAAAATATCTGGATCAATCTTGTTGGTCTCTCTTGTATGTTTGGCTGAGTGAAGACTCAAAGGGAAAACAGATTTTAAAATTCCCGCATTCTAATGAAAAGATTGTTTCCTGAGGTCACGGTATCAAGCAAGAATACTTTCAAGCCTGTCTAACTGATAAATGAGATTTTTACCCTTGGTAACAATCGTCAGATTGAGTTTTAAACCCTTTCAATCAATCGGCATGGGTTGATGTAATCAATCAATTACATCAGTGACCATGTTTTTCAAGCCAATTGCTGAGTGACAGCTCCTTGTTTCTAAAAGTCAGCCAATCACGATTTGATGCATTTCAATAAACATACTTCTGAATGCCACCCCATAAACAATCTTACCCAAATAACCACGCTTCTGAAGATTATGTCAACCCACTCATGCCTCTGAAAATCCAAGCTCTGAGTTCCATGCTTTCCCAAAACCCTAAGATCAGAAGTATGCTCTTCTAGAGAAACTGCACCCAACCAGCATATACTTAAGTATGCAATTAAGTAAGCTTTGTACTTTTTATTTTAAATACTGAGCAATGGTCTCATCTACTGATGTGTGCAAGGTCCAGAACAAGGAAGGACTGCAGCAGCATCAGGCTGCAACATAAGCAGCCCCTGCCACTTGGGCCTTTGACCCAGCTGATTGCATGTTACTAGTGGTGTCTCTGATAAAGAAATATGCCATATGATCTTACTACACTGATGGACAGTGACTGCAATGGGGTATGGTGGGGGGACTCGATGATAAGGGTGAATGTAGTAACCACATTGTTTTTCTTGTGAAACCTTCATAAGAGTGTATATCAATGTGCTTAATTTAAAAAAAAAAGAAAAAAGAAAGAAAGATGCCATACGGGTCTTCTGGTAATCCACAATGAGAGAGTTGTAACCCAGGCCTCTAGGATTCTAGAGCAAGGAGATACCATCTTGGTAGAAACTGAGTGTCTAGCCATAGAACATCAAATAACATGTAGCTTGAACTTCCCATTATTTGCAGGGTTCTGATAAACCCACTATGTTTTTTATGTGGACCCAGCAGTAATACAGTGGCATTACTAATAAGATTAGTAATAGAGTGGAAGTGGTACATCTGGAATCAGGTCTTAGCAGGTCCAGAAGGCGCAAAGTACACTGTACAGCTTGGCAGAGGTAATCAATCCTCATCATTCTGAGGAGATAGGGCTGCTGTTATGTAATGAGGGCATAGAGGAATGTGTTTGGCACTCAGGTGATCCACTAGGACATCTCTTGGTACTCCTATGCACAGTTGAATGTAAATGAGCAATTATACCCACCACAGTCTGACAAAGGGTCTGGTGAGCAGAAGACCAGACTCCTTAGAAATGAGAGTGTGGACATAGATTGTATACCTTAAACTTGCACAATGTTGTATATCAATTATATCTCAATTAAGCTGGGGAAAAAAGAAAATGAGGGTATGAATCATTTCACCAGGCAAGCCAAAGGGAAGGGAATCTAAAATGGGCAGTTACAAAGGGAAATGATGAATGTCAGTTACAGCTCATGGATCATACGAACAACAGAGGCCACAGTGGCCACTGTTCATTCCACTAAGCCTCCTCTTGTAAGGTTTCTCAGAAACTGAGACCAGCCAAGATCCTGAAGAAACTATGCCTAGGCAAAGTGAATTCAGTGTGGGAAGCAAGGGGAGCTGATTGGTGCAAGGAGCAGGCTGTAGAGGATCTGTCAGTGCACACACACCCCAGCTATGATGGTTGATAAAAACTCAGAGCTCTGTCTTAGGAACCTTGGGCTACCATAACAAAATACTGGGTGGCTTAAACAACAGAAATTAATTTTCCCACATTTCTGGAGGCTAGAAATTCCAAGATCAAGGTGCCAGAAAGATTCAGTTCCTATCTCTCTTGCCTCAATGAGGAACTAATTCTAAGGTCCAATTTATGCTGCAGAGCTTTCCTGTAAAATCAGCTGAGGCTGTACTTTTGCTAGCTTTTTACTCTCTGTTCCATCTTGCTTCTTTCACACCCTTCCTCCAGAAATTATTCCCCCAATAAATTATTTGAACAAGAATCCCTGTGTCAGACTGTGCTTCTAGGGAACCCAATCAAAGCCAGAGTACACTTCTCTAAATTTTTATATACCTTTAGGGAGAAGGAGAGTACCCAAAACCATTTCTGGAATTGAATTTCTTGTTAACCAGAATGAGCGAGGGCTTAAAATCATGATTACATAAAGTAGAAAAATATGCCACTTCTTACAAGTGAGTGCTGTAGAGTAAAATTCACTCCTATTACAGGTATATATCTTGTTGTCATGCAGTTTACACCACACTCCTTCCAGCAGGTAAATTAACTTGAGCAAGGTACATGATTTCCACTGCCAGATTCAAATCAGCATCTTTTAAATAGTCCACAACTTGACAGGTAGCAGTCTCATGCTAGCGAGACACCGTCTGCCAAAACCATGGTTAACTGAATGACCACCCCCATCCTCAAGCTTCCATGTCTTCTGTTTCATTTGCTTCTGTCAACTATAGGCATTCGCTTGGCATATTGGCATATCCTGACTGGACCTTCACGATGACAGCTTCACCCTTGGCCCTGCCTTCGCCTCATATGGGCTGGTCATAATGATGAATCACTGATATTCATTAGATGTCCTTGGCTTCACCTCTTAAGGCTGCCTTTGCCTCCTTGATTACAACTGACATATGCTAGCTGCCCCTCTGGAACAGGCCCTGATACTCTCCAGGTTTTAATCTTATTAGGCCCACTTTGTATGAAACACCCTCTTCCATATGCAAGTCAGGTATCCCATTCTATTCAGCCACGGTGTGGTACCTCTGAGGTTGTTGTAGCTCCGGGGGGGATTCCTGGGGCAAAATACCTTTGAAACCAAAATCAGTCAAAGGGAGAAATAAAGTGGGAAAAACCAGTTAATTGCCTACAAGCAGTCATCTACTTCTGCTCTCCTGTGTCTCTTGCTCTTGCTACCAGGCTGCGGAAAAAGGGACCCCACCCAACCTCTATAGTCCACATATGCCCTCGCTGGTTCCTGTAATTACCTACTGATATGGAGATGAACTACTTCTCTCCACCCCTGGGAAACACCTATTGATATGGAGAGGCACTAAGGCCAGGTGAGAGATTCTGGAAATATTGCAGTTTTACCCACAGTTGTCTACTCTTGGCTGGGGAAATACTTCAAGTTTACTTCTTTGTAATCCATATTCTGTTGATTATTAGACACCTGAAGTCATAAGCAGCTATATATATATTGCTATATCCTCTTATAGGTAATTGTGTGTATTACTAGCCTCCTGCTTTTCTGCAAAGCCCCTTTCTATATGGCATCTACTTTTACTTTAGTCTAGATGTTCATCTTTCCTCATTACATTTCCATATAGCACCTTCTGCATCAGTCAGGAAGCTTTCTCCCAAACATATATTTCTTAGATGTCAACATGGTGGTCTCTGTGCTTACTAGTGATGTTTGTCATGTTCCAGAAAACTCAGTTCCTCCAACCTGGGCAGACAGTGCAACATGGGTGGGTAAAAGCTTCTATCTGGAGATAAAACAATCCCGAGTTTGAATCCTGGCTCTACTACTTACTGGCTAGGAGACCTTGACCAAAATACTCAACTTTTTAGAGTCCCACTTTCATTTTCTATAAAGTAGGTAATGAATGTAATAGTACTTGCCTCACAGCATTGTTTCAAGGATGAATGAGAGAAAACAGTGTGCTTAGCTAGTGCCTGGAATACAGCATGCATTTCGTAAATTATACTAGTATTGCTATTGTCGTTGTTGTTGTTAATTCACCGTTTTCAGGTTCAGCTGTTCAAGCCCCAGAGCTGTCTGGTAGTTAGGCAAAGGTGCCAAGCAGTGCCCAGTAGGAACTGTCCATAATAGCCGCCTACCACTGTGGGAGATGGATGTGCCGGGGCTGTTCCAGAAGAAGTTCATTATGGCCAGAGGGACTCAGGTCTGCTGGAACACAGGGTACCAAACCAAATAATAGAAGGGGGAAGACAGCCCATCAAAACCTCAACAGGGAGACAGGGAGGGAGGCCAGGAATAGATGAGGGTATGTTTGAGAAAACCAGAGAGTGATTAAAGTACAGATGGGTGAACTGCACAGATTTGGGATGAATATCTGAAAGGCAGTAGCCTTCCTGGCTGTGAGGTGACAGAAACAGAGTTTTAGGGAAAAAGAACCAGGACAGATAAGAACCTCCTCAGATTTCAAATCCTGCCTCCTGCTTCCCCACAACTGACCTGGGAAACAGAAGCTTAGCTTTCAATTAAAGCGCTTTGGAATGGAGTCAGTCCTGAGGAAGAAGTAAATTGACAATCAAAGACCCAGAGATTGGACAAACTGTGATTTGGTCTTGAGCTCCAGGTCTTAGCTTTTCCACCTGGGAAGAAAAACTTCTCCCTGGAAAAATCTCCCATTTCCACCCACCATCATCCCTGGGGTGTAAGATTGGCCTGAAATACAAGCACCAGGGCTGGCTGGTGTATTCACAGCAGGCTCCAGCAGCCCAGAGGCTGTCGGACAAATGTCACCTTCCTGCCTCTTTCATTACCCCCAGGAACCAGGGCAGTCACATCTGCTGATGGTCCAAAACACAAGTCTTCCTGTAGGTCCCACAGAAGCTGACACAGCCCCCGTAGAATTAAAGTGGTCCATGATCAGAGAACTGTTGCTACCTTGCACTGTTTGAATCTGACTGCAAGCATGTTACTGACAAAAAATTGTTACTTACCATCTGTAATCATTTTAACTGCTTGCCCAGAGGAAATGGACCTACTGACTTCTAGAGAATCCTAGTGGC
This sequence comes from Smutsia gigantea, assembly GCA_032199065.1. NCBI lineage: Eukaryota > Metazoa > Chordata > Mammalia > Pholidota > Manidae > Smutsia > Smutsia gigantea. The sequence continues at coordinate 165,631 of JAVSCE010001857.1, read as the reverse complement.
CCAAGAAACCTGTAATCATTCAATACAGTGATTCTGGGATCCTTTAGGAGAAGTCATAGAGGACTCAAGAGGATTCTGCACAAACATCAGAAATATCATTTGTGACATCTGACTTCTGGTCCCCAAGGAGATTGTACAGAACCAGAAACTTGATGTGCTTCCTCCTAAGGCTTGAAAACTATAAAGGAATTCAGGACCATGTTAAGGCCTATCTTACCTGTTCGCTTCCCATTCTCACCCCAAACCCAGCTTCCGCCTAGACCCCTCCCCCTAACTATCCCATCACCCACTCTGATCCAATGACAGTTGAGCCCTCTTGCTGAGGAACTGTGATCTGGTGGTTCCTGCTCCACAGCACCCCTCTTCTGTATTTCCATTCCCCAATGTATCTAGGGCTTAGGACTGGGGAGACAGGATAAGATGCAAGTGGTCCCAGGCACCCAGAACTGGTGTCTAGATGGCTGAAACTCCAAACTGAAAACCCAGCCTGAGCCTGGTCCTCCTTGCTGCTCATCCTCTATGAGTGTTTGCTTCCCTGATGCTTCTCCTGCCATGAGGAAATGCTGCAGGCCAGCTTGCTGCTGGCACCTGCCACACTGTAGCAAAACACCAACACTAATGGCAGAAATAATCACAGTGACAACAACGGCTTGGTCTATATGCAGAAGGTACTTGTCATCTCCCCAGGAGCCTCCTGGCCTGGGGCTCGACTCTGATGATGTACCTGGCCCCTGGCCCACACTGCCACAGTCACACACCAGATTCATCTGAATGGTTGACATTATCATTACTGTCATCACGATTCTTGATAACTATTCATTTATTCCAGCAAGACACATTTACTGAGAACAAACTGCATGTCAGATACTGTGAAAGATTCTAAAGGAGTTACAAAGATTAATACTTTTAAGGAGGAGTCCACAGAGAGAGAGAGAGAGAGAGAGAGAGTTCAACAAATAATTGCAATATAGGATAACATAGACTGTTGCAGATGGATAAATTCCCAGTGCCTTGAATAATAATAAGCCATGGTGAATGCTCAGTAAATATGTTTCAATGAATATTGAATGAATGAGTAAATGGATGGATGAATGAATGAATGAATGGAGTTAATATACAAAGGGCTGTGGAATCTGAGAGCAGGGAAAGAGTAACTTTGTTGGAAAGAAGTCAAGGAAGGCTTCCAGAGGAGGTGACATTTGAGCTGAACTCTAAAAGCTGAAAAGGCAGAACAGTATAATAGTTAAGAGCTTGGAGTTTAGATCAAGAGCATTTGGGTTTGAAAACCAACTATGTGTGGTTGGGGCATGTTACTTCTCTGTGCCCCAGGTCCCCCATCTGTAAAGTGGGTTAGTAATCATGCCTCCATATGGGGGTTGTTGTAAAAATTACATGGGTTAATAGAACATAGCACTAGTACTACAGACATGTTTGGGTAAATAAAACCAGCTCGCTAAGAACTCATCAGGCTGACTGGATGGAAAGTTAAGAGTGGGAAGAACATTCCAAACAATGTAGTGGTATTGAGGTTTCCAACAGGATGGCATCCTCAAAGAATGGTGGGAAGGCAGTGCGGGGCAGGGGTTTGTCAGGGAAGCCTGAATATTAGAGTAAGGAGTGTGGTGAGCCATTATTTTTTTTAAATAAACTTTTTTGTTTTAGAATAATTTCATATTTACAGAAAAGTTGTGAAGAAGTGCTAAGCAGTCCATGATATCTTTCACTCAATTTCCCCTAGTGATAACATCTTAAAGCCATTTCTGTTCAAGCAAGAAGATGACGTAGTCGGACATGTGTTTTAGAAAAGCTGTTGTAGCAGGTATGAGGAAGAAGAATTAAAGGGAGAGACTGGACTCCAGCAGACCAATGACGGGGCTGTTTGCATCACTCAGTAGGTGAAGATGTGATAAGGAGGGCTTGGAAGTGAGAAAACTTCTGAATCAGAGCACCCAGCTATGAATGCTCCGGAAGAGAAAAACCAAGAGCACTGTCAGGAGATGCAGCCCCTGGGCTGGGCATCCCTCTCAGGCATTTGCTAAGATGTCCATGTGAGTGACCTAGCACCTCTCACCAGAAATCTCCCCAGAGAGCTCTTCAAACTGGCAGGTCTGGGGAAGTTCAGGTGTATGGGCAGAGCCCGAGGTGGAACAGCAGTGGTGTGGCTAGGGCTCTTTTCCAGTACCCTGCGCCCAAGTTGGGCACTCTGCTCTAGCTCCAGAGGTGGCTGATAGCTGCTTATTCTTAGTGTCTGGTTAGATCTACTCAGCTTCCTGGCCTTCATGTGGAAAAATGACCCAGATGAGACCCAGGGCAATTGATGCAGATTCCTCCCTACTTGGGATGATGTTCATGTGTGCTGAGAGTCGATATGATATAATGGTTAGGTGCATGGTCGTGGCACCAATCAGACTGCGTTCAAATCCCAGCTCTACCACTTAACAACGGTAAAACCTTGGTCAGATTACTTAACTTCTCTGTGCCTCAATCTTCTAATCTAGAAAACAGAGATATTAATAGTATCTGCTTCATAAGGATGATATAAGAATTAAATAAGCTAATTAATATATGAAGAGAACAAACAATAGATCCTAGGACATAATAGGTCTTATTTGTGTATTTAAATTGTTTGAATGATGTGTTTAAATTAGATGTTTTGATTATTTAATAATGCTATTATGTCCATTTTACATATAAGAAAAAGTGAACTCAACAGAGCGCAAGCTTCATATGAGCAGAGACTTCATTTGTATTGCACCTTTTATCCCCAGTGCATAGAATGGTACCCAGAACATAGTATTACTTGATATTTACTGAATACTTTTGAGCCAAATGAATGAGCAGCATTTTAACTCCAGGGTACTGCAGTGTACAGATTTAGAAGCACTTTGAAAAACCCAATCCATGGCCAAACAGCTTCTAACTCAGTGTTTGGTAATTGTCCTACTTAACATGTCAATATTAATACTAGAAGGTTAAAAAAACAAAAGTTAAGGCAGCATTTACACACTTGAGATCTTGTTTTAGGTTGAGGGCTATTTGGCATCAAGGAACACGCACCCAAGCCAGCGTCATAAAAGTTGCTTATTTTAGACAAAAATGGGAAACTCACTGAACCCATCCCAACAAGTGCAGTCATTATGTTCTGGAACTAGAAAATCATCAGACAGCAACTCCACCCTCTGCTCTCTCTTAGGGCCTCATGATTTCTTGCCTCTGTTTTCTGCATGTTTGCTCCATCCCTCTCTTGAGGAACTGGCTTCCTCTGTTTCCACATACACTATTATCCCAGTGCACAGTGAAGTTAGAAATAATCTGATCAGCATAATTTAGAACAAATATTCTCTACCGCCATCTAATCATCTGTGTTAGGGAGTAGGACTGAGGGGTACAGAGGGCTCCTTCTTCTGGAAGAGTGTATGCATGGGAAGTATATGAAGGGGATTTCTAGAACATGGTCCTCTTTCCTGAAATTAAATAAAACAAATAAGTTCTGATGAAATATCTGTCAACATGGGTGGGATTTCATTTCTGAGAGTAGGAAATAATCTCAGAAGCATATCCAGAGCTTTAGAAACACTCTTTTCCCAGGCACTGCACCTGGGTTGGCTGAGTTCAGCTCCTGCCTGCCTGGTTTCTACTGCTTCTAAGCTCAGTTTCTAGAACTCAGAGCCCCCACCAGCAATTCTGATCATGTTGGGAGAACAAGGGCTCAAGGACTGTTTTTGGCTACATAACAATCTGAGAGAGGAGAAAACATCTCCTAGATCTATGTCAATAGAACTTTCCTCCGAGCATTGTCAGACCTTAAGGATAGGGCTTGAGGTGATAAGGCCAGACTGGGGAAAGAAGCATTCTCCTAGGAGCAGCCGCCGATGCTTTATAATGGCTACATTTTGCAGTGTTTCCCAGCTTTACATTCACTAGATATTATTGGGATCCTCACAGATGCCCTGCAGAGCTCAAATATTTATCCCCATTACACAGCTGACAAAATTAAGGTTGGAGGAGATAAAGTGACTTGTCCAAAGTCATGTGGTTAGCTGCTGATCTAAGACTGGAACCCAGCCTGCTGGACTCCTGGCCCAGCACTGCACTGTACTGCTCTGCCTGGCAGTGGTTTGGAGAATGGTATTGTGTCTGGGGAGAATACACAGAAAGCTAAAATTGGCAGGTGGCCAGAGGTGCAGAGTGTTAACCAGCTTCTCGGCCCCTCAAGGATGGATGGCCTGATGAGGCTGGTTGGGGACTGTAGAGGATGAGGAATCGATCTGCCATTCCATGTGAAAATGGATTGTAGCCCCAGCCTGAGTGTGTCAGTGGAGCTGATTAGCACTTGCGTGAGTCTCTGGCCATCAATTGTCAGGTGAAAATCATTCTGGGAGCAGCAGGGAGCCAGTCTTCTCCCATCTCCAGCTTCCTCCCTCCACAGAGGCTTCCTCCCCCTCCCTGCCAACTGAAGTCTCCAAACCTCCCCCACTCCCAGACCTGATGGGTGCTCAGAGCTCCTATGGCTGGTCCTGACCAAAAGAAGAGGGCATGATTGGCACCCACCTCATTCAGCTGTGGTAGGTGTGGCTGGTAGAAGGACAAACGAACGGTCTTTTCAAAAGGCACTGCTTGCTTTGAGGGTTCAGTGTGAGTGAGTGGGTAGAGGGGTCAGATTGGAATTTACACCATGCTATGGAAAAAGCAAGGACTCTGTCACATATGGACCATGTGGCCTTGGGCAAGTCATTTGCCCTTCTTACAGCTCCCCATGTGTATGTGTGATGGTTAATTTTATGTGCCAACTTGACTGAGCTAAGGGATGCCCAGAGAGCTGGTAAAGCATTATTTCTGAGTGTGTCTGTGAAGGTGTTTTGGAAAGAGTAGTATTTGCAGTGACTGCATTGGGGTATGGGTAAGGACTTGATAATATGGGTAAATGTAGTAACCACATTGTTTTTTCATGTGAAACCTTTATAAGAGTGTATATCAATAATTCCTTAATTTAAAAAAAAGTAAGAGAGTAGTATTTGTATCAGTAGACTGAGTAAAGGTCCACCTCTCTGGTGTAGGTAGGCATCATCCAATCTGTTGATGGACCCAAATAGAACAAAAAGGCAGAGGAAGGGTGAATTCTTGCTCTTTCTTCTTGAGCTGGGACATCCATCTCCTCCTGCCTGCAGACATTGGAGCTCCTGATCTCAGGCCTTCAGACTCAGGCTAAATTATACCACCTGCTTTCCTGGTTCTCGAGCTTGCAGACAGCATATCATGGGATCTCCTGGCCTCCATAACCATGTCAGGTAGTTCCTATAATCAACCTGTCTCTCTTTCTCAGTCTCTCTCTCCCTCCCTTCTTCCTATTGGTTCTGTTTTTCTGCAGAACCGTGAATAATACAGTATGGGATTAAAAAGAGCTTTCTCAGCCCAAACCTAACTCTCACCAAAACCATATCATCACCTTACACTTAACCTTGCACCCAACCCTAATCCTAACCCTAATGCTGCCTGTTAGCCCTAACCCCTCACCCTCACCTTCACCCACTCCTAAGTGTAACCCTAACCCTAAACCTAAACATAACCCTATCCCTAATATGGAACCCAAATCCTAACTCTAACCATAACCATATTCTTACCCTACACCTAACGCTATCCCTAATCCTAGCCCTAACACCATGCCTAACCCAAACCCTCACCTTCACTCACACAGAACCATAACCCCCCAAACCTAATCCAAACCCTCACCCTTAACCCTAAACCTAACTGTAGCCCTAACCATAACTTCCTCCTAATCCTCACCTTGCACCTAACCCTAACCCTACCACTACTCCTAACCCTATCACTACCGCTAACCCTACCACTACCCTTAACCCCACACCCTCAACCTCACCTTCACCTACACCTAACTGTGACCGACGTTAAACCTAAATGTATCCCTAACCCTTACATAAAAAAAAAAGTTTCCTCACTGGATTGTTTAGATTAAATAAGGAAGTATACGTAAAAGTACTTTGCAGCCCCTGACACACAGTAGGAACTAAAAGTGTTGGTTCGAAATAGACTCTCCACTCTCTTCAAGAGGCACCCACTCTGGGAAACCCTAACTGGCTGATCCCAGTTTTCCCTGCCCACTTGGTAGTGGCCTTAATTCCCTGCCTTGATCTTGCCTCGGGGCATGGACTTGTCTGTTGGTGGCTGGCCTTCTGCCCCAAATTATACAGGCCTTCTGTCACCAGAGCCTGCCTTTCTCCTTGCAGGAGATGGTCATTGCAGGACTGCCAAAGGTCTCTAATACTACAACCAGAAGAGAGCATCTCATTAAGTCCTCAAATTTGGAAAAGTGTGATTAAGAGTTCTAAGATCTGATATTGATCCCTAGGGCTGTAGTGGTAAATGAGGATTGTGGTCAGAACAATGGACAGAAGCCACAGGGTTTGGGGTGCCTAGGGTTGAGGATTAGTTCAGTGACCCTGACTCTACTGAAGCAGTGCAGTGACCTGTGATCAGCACCATGGACAGACTCTTGCAGGCTGTGTTTTCCTGAAGGGCAGTCTTTAGACCCTGGATTAATGAGGATACTTCTGATTACGAGAAATGGAAACCTACTTTAAACTAGCCTACGCCAGTCTTTGGATGAGCTGGATAAGTGAGATGGGGCCCATGGTGGCACTAAATGCCAAGACTTTCAACAAGCAGTGGGAATTTAAAGGCATATCCCCCTTGACCTCAAAACAAGATGTCATTTCTTTACCAGATGTAGAGCTACTCAAGTTATCTATTTCTTCTTGAGTACTTCAAAGAAATTGTATTTTAATCCAAGGCGTTGGAGTTACTGGTGTAAAGTTGTTCAGAGTTTCCCCTTGTTATTCTTTTAATTTTTGTAGGAAACCCTCTCTGGCTCCTGATGTAATGATATTAGTGATTTGTATCTCCTCTCCATTTTTCCTGATTAGTTTGACTAGAGTTTATAAATTTCATGGATTTTTCATTATTCTTGCCACTGCCTCCACTGTGCCAGTTTGGAACATTATCATGTCACTGCTGTGGCAGCCTCCTATGAAGCCTTTATGCCTTGGTCTCTCTCCAGTACACTGCATATTGCTGCCAAGTGAAGCTTCCTAAAAGACCTCTTTTATCTGGAGACTTTCAGTGGTTCTACATTTCTGTTGAATAGTTCCCAGATCCCTTCACTTGACATTCAAGGCCCTTCCCCATCATCTGACAAACATTCATATCTCCAGAACCAACACCCACTCCTCTCTTGCATAAAACCTTCTATTTTCTAACCAAACCGGTCCATTTGTCATTTCCATTAAATCTAGGTGATTTCTCAGCTCTGTGCTTCTGCAACTCTTCAGCTATTGGCTACTAAGGGGAAAACAGCAGACATGGAGTCTGAAGGCCAAGATTGGAAATGCTGGTTATCCCATGTATGGGCAATTATGGATTACTTTCTTCATCTGAAAAATGGAGTGGTCATGCTTGCCTTGCAGTCATTCTTAATTCATTCAGCAAATACCTGTTGAAGGAATACACCCTGAGGCTTACTTGTATACTGTGTGCATGTGTATACACATGTGCTCTTATGTGATGGGAAACAATGCCAATGCTCCAGCAAAAAGAGATGAGCCCTGAAGACAGATACAAAGAATAACTTACAGCACTTATTGAGGGGTCATTATGTTTGTTTATTGAGTGATTACTAGGCTTCAGGGATATAGCAATGAGCAACCAGATAAAACCCTCTGCCCTTTGGAGTTTACATTTAATCCCTACATTCTAATACTATGTCTAATCTTATGAAAATATGAATTTTAGGTTGCATTTTAAATTTAAAAATACCTTAATAGTGGTAAAATACACATAGCAAAAAACATCATCTTAACCAATTTTTAAATAATGTTTTTTAAATCATAGTAAAATAGACATAAAATTTACCATTTTAACCATTTCAAATGTGCAGTTCAGTGGTATTAAGTACATTCACATTGTTGTGTCAGCACCACTAGCAACCATTCCTAGAACACTTTTCATCTTGCAAAACTGAAACTCTATAACCATTAAACACTAATTCCCCACTTCCCTTCTACCCAGACTCTGAAAGCCACCTTTCTACTTCCTGTCTCTATGCGTTTGACTACACTAGTTACTTTATGTAAGTCATATAGTATTTGTCTTTTTTGTAACTGGCTTATTTTGCTTAGCTTAATGCCCTCAAGATTCATCCGTGGTGTAGCATGTGTCAGAATTTTCTTCTTTATTAAGGCTGAATAATATCCCATTATATGTTTCTTTTTTTTTAAAGCAAATCAATACATGTGCATGGTTTTAAAAAGTTTACTCATTCTATGAGTTTTCTCACCTCATCTCCAAGTTCCACTCCTCAAGACAACCACTTAAAATCATTTTAGCTGTGTTTACTGATATTTACCTCTGGAAATCTAAATAATATGTTTTATGCTAATTCTTAATCAATTATTAAAGGTAATTATTTAGTATTCTATAGCACTGCAACCCCACACCTTTCCCTCTTGCATCCTTCTAATATAATCATATTATAATTTTTGGTTAAATCAATATTCAGGTTTGCCCTATTGATTTTATATACATGCTGTAGAAACTAATATTGCATTACCTTTCTTGTATAGACTTTCGTGTCTTCTCTTGTGTTAATAGCATTGTTTTTCTTTTCCTTCTCCCATTTTCTTAGTTTTTCACATCCTTATCATGGATTCTTCCCAAACTCTTCAACAGAATGTAAAAAGCTTCTAAATGCTAATATCCACATGGTGAAACAAATCAGGTAATCTATTAATTCCACTTTTTGTATGTGTGAAGGCATCCCTCTTGGAGCCTTTCACATACCTGTTCAGCTGTGTACTTATTCTCTGTGCCTTCTGCACTGCAGTTGTCAGGGAATCCCCTTTGAATTTTCCTGGGCTGGATTTCCTTTTTTTGGATCCCACATCTTTTTCTTTTTTGGTTTAGTCCTTTATTTTGATGGAGCACATCCTTTAGTAGCTTCCTGAGAAATAATACATGTGAAGTAAAAATTTTCAGACCTTGAATTTCAGAAAGTTCTTTATTCCAGCTTCACAGTTGATTTATAGCTTGCCAGGTATAAGAATTCTTTTGAATTTTGAAGGCATTGTGTCAATATGGCTGTGAGAAGTCCACTGACATTCCTGATTCCATTGTACTCCTTTGCATGTATCATGTTCTTTCTGTCTAGAAACTTCTAAAATTTTATCTGAACCTTTGCCTATCTAAAAGTTCATGCTAATGAGACTTGGTATGGGCCTATTTTAATTTATTATATTTGTCACACCTTTGGTAGGCCTTTTCACTCTGGAAACTCATGTCTTTTAGCTCTGAAAAATGCTGTTTCATTATTCTGTGAATCTAATCTCTCTTTCAGCTTCTAAAGTTCTTTTCTCTGCTTGGTTTCTCCAGTGAAGACTCCACTAGTGGGTGTGTACCTGACGACAAACATTCTAGAAGCTGTGTCTTATGAGCCCTGGAGTCTCACTGTTCAGACTCTTCCTTAAAGCCTCTCTTTTCCTGTGACATTTCTCCCCTGATTTCCACTGTTCCTGAGCTGGAGGTCTGGTTCATCTTTTTAAACGGAATAAACCCTCCAGTCCCTACCAGGATAAAGAAGACATAATCTGCTGTCTTTGTGTGGTAAGGAAGGGATCTGCTTCTTATGTACAGTTACAACTCATTCCCTTGTTCTTAGCTCCATGCCTCACTCCCACCTTCTGTGGTAACTGTTGTCTCCAGTATCTGTTCTTCTCCTCATCCTGGGCCTCTATAGGTTGATTCCCCTTTGACATCCTTTGCTGTACCGCTTGGTATGTAGGCATCCCAACTCTGCCAAATATTCCATCCACTTTCCATCTTTCCATCTGTGGTCAACCACTGCCTCTTTTGTATTCCTTTACCTTTATTTTAGTGAGGTTTGTTGAAGGTGCAGATATAAATGCATTTATTCCATCTCCCACGTTTAACCAGAAATCTGAAGGCTGTACTCTTAACTACTATGTTATATTGCCTCTCAAATGAGACAGTACCTCCAGGAACCTACAGCCCATTGAGGATGAAGTGAGGTCACACACGTGAACATTCTTCCTAAGTCCTAAAGAGCTTTGTGAATGAGAGGGTCTGTGTTAAATTCCCCCACCAATGTGCCTTCCATCCTTGTCTCCTCTCTCTGATTCCTCAATGTCTCTAAGGTACATCTCAAGCTTATCTTCTCCTTGGGCCTTCCATGATCAACCCCGCTAACAAGGATGTCCCTGAGTCCTGAGCCACCACAGGATTCTCTGATCACCTCCCTGGCCCTAAACAATGCTGCTTCATTCAACTGTGGGTACAAAGCTAGTGGCTAAGATGCCGAGTCAAATGTGGATCTTTCCATGTAGAACAAAAGAGATTTCCTGCTTTCCACCAGCAGGAGACATAGGCGTGGCTAAACAAGGACAAAGTTTTGGGGCAGGGGAAGGAGTGTTTTGCTTCTATGGTGGTGAGTTTAAGAGTTAAAGTGGATTCTGTTGTTCTGCAGTCTGAGCTGTGGCTGTGGACCTCAAAGTCCACCCTCTTCCTCCTGCCTCCTCTTCCCTCTCCACACTTCCACTCCAGGCGGTGGGGGCAGTGGTAGTGGCTGCACCAACAGGTCTGTGCTACTGATCCAGAAGCTGTGTCCTCTCATTCCCTCTCTCTTTCCAGAGCTTTGATGTGAGTGAGAGATTCTCTTCATATCTGCAGAGAGCTTAAGCCAGGATGGGGGTGGAGAGAGGCTGGTCTCTGGCTAGAAGCAATTTATCTTCACTTCAAAAAGATTCTGATTAACATTATTCACGAGAGCTAAAAGGTCAAAGCAACTTAAGTGTCCAATGATGGCTGGATAAACAAAATGTGGTATATGCGTACACAGGAATATTATTCAGCCTTGAAAAGGAAGGAAATTCTGATACATTCTACAGCATGGGTGAACCCTGAAGATGTAATGCTAAATGAAATAAGCCAGACACAAAAATACAGGTACTATATGATTCCACTTATATGCAATATCTAGATTAGTCAAATGCAGAGAAAGAAAGTAGAATGGTGATTGGCAGGAGCTGGGGAGAGAGGGAAATGAGGAGTTACTGTTTAATGAGTACAGAGTTCCAGCTTTGCAAGATGAATAAGTTATGGTGGTGAATGTGTTTAATACCACTGAACTGTACACTTAAAATGGCTAAGGTGGTAAATTTTATGTTAGGTGTACCTTACCACAATTTTTTTTCAATTGGAAAGAGAAGAGATCTTGACTATTTTCCAAGAGACAGATTCCATCTGACAGTCTTTACAGAACATTCTATTAGAGTGAAATGTGCCATCTCGTCCCATGATTGATGTGATTATTATGAAGGAAATTAAGCTTTTCCTGAGGACTGCAGCTGCAGGGAGCTCTCTGAGGGTCAGTGCTCTTGGCCTGAGCACCTCCAAAACACACAGGGGCATAGACACACTCACACTCCCAGAATGCAGGGTACAACTCTATGTGCAGCAGTAGCATTGCCTATATGTATGCACCAGAATGTAGTCCCTATGGCTTCTCCTCTGCCCTTCCCAGACGCTTCAGCTCAGAGACTCTAGAAGCAGAAGCTGATTTGTCTGGAAATAGCCAGCAGGAACAGCTAGGTGAGAGAATGGCCAATAATATAAAGATAGACAATGAGGAGGTCATGTGCCTCTGGTCTCCTCCACCCTGCTGCACATTGTTCTGGGGGACAGGGTCCACTCTCCCACTTCTTTTCAGTCTAAAGCTGTGTCATTCAGTACAGGAGCCACTAGCCACATGTGGCTACTGAGCCTTGAAATATGACTAGTCTGAACAGAGATGGGCTATAACTGTAAAATACATACCAGAATTTAAATACTTAGTCCAGAAAAAAAATTAAGAATGTAAAATATCTCATGGAAAATGTTTTTATAATAATTATATGCTGAAATGATAATCTTTTGGATATACTGGGTTAAATAAAATATATTATTAAAATTGATTCTGTATGTGTCTTTCTACTTTATTTAATAACATTTGTGGCTCTCATTGTATTTCTACTGGACAGCACTGGTCTGCAGCCTGTCCTGATCCTAGACTGCTTGATGGGCCCTGATTCCACACTTGGACCTGGTCATTCTTTTCCACAGAAATGGGATCTCTGGAGGATTAAAGATGGTGGCATAAGAGATGAGACAGAAGCATCTTCCAAAAACGCATTTAATACGAAAATATAATTAATACAACTACTTGTCAAAGAGCGACAGGAAAGAGGACTGCACCAGATGGCATACACCTGGAGAAAAGCACACACCTCATGGAACAGGGTAACGTAACAAAGCTGTGGCCCGGCAGGACCCAAGCCCTTCCCCCACCCCAGCTCATGGGTGGGAGGAAGAAAAACGGAGCAGGGAGGGAGTGGACGCCTGGGACTTCTAAATACCTAACTCCAGACATCTGCTCTGGAAGGACAAACCTACCTTTCATGGTGCTTGCATGGTACTCTCATGATTAGGGGGGTTGGAAAGCTAACACAGGCAGAATTCCTGTAGAGACGGAGATTCCAGCCACTTGTGGAAGCAGGGATCAATATCCAGCTGCTCTGGGACAAAAGAAAGGTGGGCAGTCTGAGAGACTTCCTAACAATGAAGCTCTTAACAAGAGGGCTGCTAAAGGGGCAAGGATTGCAAAGAGCTTACTGCTCAGGAGAAAGAACAGGTAGACAAAATTGCCTAGGTGCACTCTGCCCAGCAGGTTGGGAGCTCTCACGTTCTTCAGGTGCTACAGCTCCCTGGCTGCCTACACAGCTCCAAGGACCCCCTCTGTGATATGCAGCCTACTGTGCCTTTCTACCGGCCGGCCCCAACGGGCTCGCAAACCACCAAACCCTACCCTGGTGTTAGGCCAGCCAGAGGGAAGATCTGCCTACAGCAACTACAAACACAAAGCATAGAGACTTATACCTGTGTGCTCGGCCCACTGGTTCAGGCAGTGGAGTCAGGCATAGCAGCCGGGAGACAGGAAACAGCTCTTTCCTCACCCCAGGCACTAATACCACTCCCCTGTGACCCCCGACATTGCTTCAGGGGCTGAGCACCTCCAGAGAGTAGAGCTTCTGGACACTAGGGGGCACCATACGCAAATATGAAATGCCAAAGGAACCTGGTTCAAAGTAAAATTATTAATACAACTCCTGAGAATGATTTAAATGACATTGAACACATGAATCTTCCTGAAACGGAGTTCAGAATAAAAGTCATTAACATACTCATGGAGGTACGGAAAGATACTCAAAAACTCAAGAATGAATTCCTGTCAGAGATCTAATCGTTGAAGAGCACAGTGGAGGGTATTAAAGGCAGATTAGATATGGTGGAGGAGATGATAAATGAAATACAAACTAGAGAAGAGGAATACAAAGAAGCTGAGGCATGGAGAGAAAAAACGATCTCTAAGAATGAAAGAATATTGAGAGAACTGTGTGACCAATCGAACCGGAACAATATTTGCAATATAGGGGTACCAGAAGAAGGAGAGAGAGAAAAAGGGATAGAAAGTGTCCTTGAGGAGATAATTGCTGAAAAATTCCCCAATTTGGGGAAGGAGATAGTCTCTCAGGTCACGGAGATGCACACATCTCCCAACACAAGGGACCCAAGGAATACAACATCAAGACATATAGTAATTAAAATGGCAAAGATCAAGGATAAGGACAGGCTATTAAAAGGAGCCAGAGAGAGAAATAAGATCACATACAAAGGGAAGCCCATCAGGCTATCATCAGACTTCTCAACAGAAACCTTACAGGTTAGAAGGGAGTGGCATGATGTATTTAATGCAATGAAGCAGAAGGGCCTCAAACCAAGAATACTTTATCTGGCAAGGTTATCATTTAAATTTGAAGGCGGGATTAAACAATTTCCAGATAAGCAAAAGCTGAGAGAATTTACCTCCCACAAACCATCTCTACAGTATATTTTGGAGGGACTACTATAGATGAAAGTGTTCCTAAGGTTTAATAGCTGTCACCAGACGTAATAAAACCACAGTAAAAAAAAAAAAGCAGAACAGCTAATTACTAAGCAAATGCAAAATTAAATTAACTATCCCCAAAGTCAACCAAGGGATAGACAAAGTTACAGAATATGATACCTAATATATAAAGAATGGAGGAGAAATAAAAAAGAGGAGAAAAAAAAAGAACCTTTAGATTGTGTTTGTAAAAGCATATTAAGTGAGTTAAGTTAGATTCTTAGACAGTAAGGAAGTTAATCTTGAACCTTTGGTAACCATGAATCTAAAGCCTGCAATGGCAATAAGTACATACCTATTGATAATCACCATAATGTAAACGGACTGAATGCACCAATCAAAAGACATAGAGTCACTAAATGGATAAAAAAGCAAGAACCATCTATATGCCGCCTACAAGAGACTCACTTTAAACCCAAAGACATACACAGACTAAAAGTGAAGGGATGGAAAAAGATATTTCATGCAACTAATAGGGAGAAAAAAGCAGGAGTTGCAGTACTTGTATCAGACAAAATAGACTTCAAAACAAAGTCACAAGAGACAAAGAAGGACATTATATAATGATAAAAGGGTCAATCCAACAAGAAGATATAACCATTATAAATATCAATACGCCCAACACCGGAGCCCCTACGTATGTGAAACAAATACTAAGAGAAGTAAAAGAGGAAATAGAATGCAATTCATTCATTCTAGGAGACTTCAACACTCCACTCACACTGAAGGACAGATCAACCAGACAGAAAATAAGTAACGAGATAGAGGCACTGAACAACACAGTAGAACAGATGGACCTAACAGACATCTACAGAATTCTACACCCAAAAGCAGCAGAATACACATTCTTCTCAAGTTCACATGGAACATTTTCAAGAATAGGTCTTACACTAGGCCACAAAAAGAGCCTCGGTAAATTCAAAATGATTGAAATTGTACCAACCAGTTTCTAAGACTACAAAAGTATGAAACTAGAAATAAATTACGCAAAGAAAATGAAAAATCCCACTAACACATGGAGGCTTCACAGCATGCTCCTAAATAACCAATGGATCATGACCAAATACAAACAGAGATCAAGCAATATATGGAGACAAATGACAACAATAATTCAACACCACAAAATCTGTGGAATGCAGTGAAGGCCGTGATAAGAGGAAAGTATATTGCAATAAAGGCCTACCTCAGGAAAGAAGACCAATCCCATATGAGCAGTCTAAACTCAAATTAACAAAACTAGAAAAAGAAGAACAAATGAGGCCCAAAGTCAGTAGAAGGAGGTATATAATAAACATTAGAGCAGAAATAAATAAAATTGAGAAGAATAAAACGATAAAAAGAATCAATGAAAGCAAGAGCTGGTTCTCTGAGAAAATAAACTAAATAGATAAACCCCTATCCAGACTTAACAAGAAAAAAAGAGAGTCTACTCACATAAACAGAATCAGAAATGAGAAAGGAAAAATCACAACGGACATACAAAGAACTATTAGAGAACACTATAAAAAATTATATGCTAACAAACTGGATAACGTAGAAGAAATGGACAACATTCCAGAAAAATACAGCCTTCCAAGGCTGCCACAGGAAGAAACAGAAAATCTCAGCAGACCAATTACCAGCAACGAAATTGAACTGGTAATCAAAAACCTACCTAAGAACAAAACGCCTGTACCAGATGGTTTCACTGCTGAGTTTTATCAAACATTTAGTGAAGACCTAATACCCATCCTCCTTAAAGTTTTCCAAAGAGTAGAAGAGGGAATACTTCCGAACTCATTCTATGAGGCCAGCATCACTCTAATACCCAAACCAGACAAAGACACCACAAAAAAAGAAAATTACAGACGAATATCCCTGATGAACACAGATGCAAAAATACTCAACCAAATATTAGCAAACCAAATTCAAAAATATATCAAAAAGATAATCCATCATGATCAAGTAGGATTTTTTCCAGGGATGCAAGGATGGTACAACATTCGAATATCCATCAACATCACCCACCACATCAACAAAAAGAAGGACAAAAACCACATTATCATATCCATAGATGCTAAAAAAACATTTGACAAAATTCAACACCAATTCATGATAAAAACACTCAACAAAATGGGTATAGAGGGCAAGTACCTCAACATAATAAAGGCCATATATGACAAACCCACAGCCAACATTATACTTAACAGTGAGAAGCTGAAAGCTTTTCCTTTAAGATCTGGAACAAGACAAGGATGCCCACTCTCTCCACTTATATTCAACATTGTACTGGAGGTCCTAGCAATGGCAATCAGACAACACAAGGAAATAAAAGGCATCCAGATTGGCACAGAAGAAGTCAAACTGTCCCTGTTTTCAGATGACATGATATTGTACATAAAAAAACCCTAAAGAATCCCCTCCAAAACTACTAGATCTAAAATCTGAATTCTGCAAAGTTGTGGGATAAAAAATTAATATGCAGATATCTGTGGCATTCCTATACACTAACAATGAACTAGCAGAGAGATAAATCAGGAAAACAATTCCATTCACAGTTGCATCAGAAAGAATAAAATACCTAGGAATAAACCTAACCAAGGAAGTGAAAGACCTATAGTCTGAAAATGACAAGACACTCATGAGAGAAATTAAAGAAGATACCAATACATGGAAACACATTCCATCATCCCATGCTCAGGGATAGGAAGAATTAATATTGTCAAAATTACCATCCTGCCTAAAGCAATTTACAGATTCAATGCAATCCCTATCAAAATACCAACAGCAATAAAACAATAGAAAAAAATCAATGAAACCAAGAGCTGGTTCTTTGAAAAAATAAACAAAATAGAAAAAACTCCTAGCCAGACTCATTAAGAGAAAAAGAGAATCTACACACATAAACAGAATCAGAAATGAGAAAGGAAAAATCACAATGGATCCCACAAAAATACAAAGAATTATAAGAGAATATTATGAGAATCTATATGCTAACAAGCTGGAAAACCTAGAAGAAATGGACAACTTCTTAGAAAAATACAACTTTGCAAAACTGACCAAACAAGAGACATAAAAACTAAACAGAACAATCACCAGCAACGAAATTGAATCGGTAATCAAAAAACTACCCAAGAACAAAACCCCCGGACCTGATGGATTCACCTCTGAATTCTACCAGACATATAGAGAAGAAATAACACCCATTCTACTTATAGTTTTCCAAAAAATAGAAGAGGAGGGAATACTTCCAAACTCATTCTATGAAGCCAGCATCACTGTAATACCAAAACCTGGAAAAGACCTCACCAAAAAAGAAAACTACAGACCAATATCCCTGATGAACGTGGATGCAAAAATACTCAACAAAATATTAGCAAACCGAATTCAAAAATACATCAAGAGGATCATACACTATGATCAAGTGGGATTCATCCCAGGGATGCAAGGATGGTACAACATTCGAAAATCCATCAACATCATCTACCACATCAACAAAAAGAAGAACAAAAACCACATGATCATCTCCATAGATGCTGAAAAAGCATTTGACAAAATTCAGCATCCATTCCTGATTAAAACTCTCAACAAAATGGGTATAGAGGGCAAGTACCTCAACATCATAAAGGCCATATATGACAAACCCACAGCTAACATCATACTTAACAGCGAGAAGCTAAAAGCTTTCATCTAAGATCGGGAACAAGACAGGGATGCCCACTCTCTCCACTGTTATTCAACATAGTACTGGAGGTCCTAGCCACGGCAATCAGACAAAACAAAGACATACAAGGCATCCAGATTGGTAAAGAAGAAGTCAAATTGTCACTATTTGCAGATGACATGATATTGTACATAAAAAACCCTAAAGACTCCACTCCAAAACTACTAGAACTAATATCTGAATTCAGCAAAGTTGCAGGATACAAAATTAACACACAGAAATCTGTTGCTTTCCTATACACTAATGATGAACTAACAGAAAGAGAAATCAGAAAAACAATTCCATTCACAATTGCATCAAAAAGAATAAAATACCTAGGAATAAACCTAATGAAGGAAGTGAAAGACCTGTACTCTGAAAACTACAGGGCATTCCTAAGAGAAATTAAAGAGGACACTAACAAATGGAAATTCATCCCATGCTCTTGGCTAGGAAGAATAAATATTGTCAAAATGGCTATACTACCTAAAGCAATCTACAGATTCAATGCAATCCCTATCAAAATACCAACAGCATTCTTCAATGAACTGGAACAAATAATTCTAAAATTCATATGGAACCACAAAAGACCCCGAATAGCCAAAGCAATCGTGAGAAGGAGGAATAAAACAGGGGGAATTACACTCCCTAACTTCAAGCTCTACTACAAAGCCACAGTAATCAAGACAATTTGGTATTGGCACAAAAACAGACCCACAGACCAGTGGAACAGAATAGAAAATCCAAACATCAACCCAAACATATACAGTCAATTAATATTTGATAAAGGAGCCTTGGATATACATTGGGGAGATGACGGCCTCTTCAGCAGCTGGTGTTGGAAAAACTGGACAGCTACATGTAAGAGAATGAAACTGGACTACTGTCTAGCCCCATACACAAAGGTAAACTCAAGGTGGATCAAAGACCTGAATGTAAGTCATGAAACCATAAAACTCTTAGAAAAAAACATAGGCAAAAATCTCTTGGACATAAACATGAGCAACTTCTTCATGAACATATCTCCCTGGGCAAGGAAACAAAAGCAAAAATGAACAAGTGGGACTATATCAAGCTGAAAAGCTTCTGTACAGCAAAGGACACCATCAGTAGAACAAAAAGACATCCTACAATATGGGAGAATATATTCATAAATGATGTATCCGATAAGGGGTTGACATCCAAAATATATAAAGAACTCACGCACCTCAACAAACAAAAAGCAAATAGTCCAATTAAGAAATGGCAGAGGACATGAACAGACACTTCTCCAAAGGAGAAATTCGATGGCCAACAGGCACGTGAAAAGATGCTCCACATCACTAATCATCAGAGAAATGCAGATTAAAACCACAATGAAATACCACCTCACACCAGTGAGGATAGCCAACATCCAAAACACAAACAACAACAAATGTTGGTGAGGACGTGGAGAAAAGGGAACCCTCCTACACTGCTGGTGGGAATGCAAATTAGTTCAACCATTGTGGAAAGCAGTATGGAGGTTCCTCAAAAAACTTAAAATAGAAATACCATTTGACCCATGAATTCCACTCCTAGGAATTTACCCTAAGAATGCAGCAGCCCAGTTTGAAAAAGACAGATGCACCCCTATGTTTATCGCAGCACTATTTACAATAGCCAAGAAATGGAAGCAACCTAAGTGTCCATCAGCAGATGAATGGATAAAGGAGAGGTGGTACATATACACAATGGAATATTATACAGCCATAAGAAGAAAACAAATCCTACCATTTGCAACAATATGGATGAAGCTAGAGGGTATTGTGCTCAGTGAAATAAGCCATGCCGAAAGATAAGTATCAAATGATTTTACTCATATGTGGAGTATAAGAACAAAGAAAAAAACTGAAGGAACAAAACAGCAGCAGACTCACAGAACCCAAGAACGGACTAATAGTTACCAAAGGGAAAGGGACTGGGGAAGATGGGTGGGAAGGGAGGGACAAGGGGGAAAAAGGGACATTATGATTAGCAGATGTAATGTTGGGGGGGCATGGGGAGGGCTGCACAACTCAGAGAAGACAAGTAGTGACTCTATAGCATGTCACTATGCTGATGGACAGTGACTGTAATGGGGTTGGTGGGGGGGACCTGATGAAGGGGGTAGTTTAATCACCATAATATTGCACATGTAACTGTAGATTAATGATACCAAAATAAACTATTAAAAATAATAAAATAAAATAAAATCATACTTAACAATGAAAAAAAAAACAAAAAAACAAAATACCAACAGCATTCTTCAAGAAACTAGAGAGAATCGTTCTAACATTCATATGGAACCACAAAAGACCCCAAGTAGTCAAAGCAATCCTGAGAAGGGAGAATAAAGCTGGGGAGATTATGCTCCCCAACTTCAAGCTCTACTACAAAGCCACAGTACTCAAGACAATTTGGTACTGACACAAGAACAGACCCACAGACCAATGGAACAGACTAGAGAGCCCAGATATATAACCCAAGCATATATGGTCAATTAATATATGATAAAGGAGCCATGGACATACAACGGGGAAATGACAGCCTCTTCAACAGTTGGTGTTGGCAAAACTGGACAGCTATATGCAAGAGAATGAAACTGGATTATTGTTTAACCCCATACTCAAAAGTAAACTCAAAATGGATCAAAGACCTGATGTAAGTCATGAAACCATAAAACTCTTAGAAGACAACATAGGCAAAAATCTCCTGAATATAAGCATGAAGAAATTCTTCCTGAATGTATCTCCTCGAGCAAGGGAAAACAAAAGCAAAAATGAACTCATGGGACTACATCAAACTAAAAAGTTTCTGCATGGCAAAGGACCCCATCAACAGAACAAAAAGGTACCCTACAGTATGGGAGAATATATTTGTAAATGACATATCCAACAAGGGGTTAACACCCAAAATATATAAAGAACTTACACTCCTGAACACCCAAAAAGCAAATAACCCGATTAAAAAATGGGCAGAAGATATGAAGAGATGGTTCTCCAAAGAAGAAATTCAGATGGCCAACAGACACATGAAAAGATGCTCCACATCACTAATCATCAGGGAAATACAAATTAAAACCACAATGACATATCACCGCACACCAGTAAGGACAGCCAGCATCCAAAAGACTAAGAACCATAAATGCTGGCGAGGATGCGGAGAAAGGGGAACCCTCCTACACTGCTGGTGGGAATGCAGGCTAGTTCAACCATTGTGGAAAGCAATATGGAGGTTCCTCAAAAAACTAAAAATACAAATACCGTTTGACCTGGGAATCCCACTCCTTGGAATTTATCCAAAGAATACAACTTCTCAGATTCAAAAAGACGTATGCACCTCTATGGTTATCGCAGCATTTTTTGCAATAGCCAAGATATGGAAGCAACCTAAGTGTCCATCAGTAGATGAATGGATAAAGAAGAGGTGGTACATATACACAATGGAATACTTTTCAGACATAAGAAAGAAACAAATCCTACCATTTGCAACAACATGGATGGAGCTGGAGGATATTATGCTCAGTGAAATAAGCCAGGCAGAGAAAGACAAGTGCCAAATGATTTCCTTCATTTGTGGAGTATAACAACGAAGCAAAACTGAAGGAACAACATAGCAGCAGACTCACAGACTCCAGGAAGGGACTAGTGGTTACCAAAGGGGAGGGGTGTGGGAGGGCGGGTGGGGAGGGTGGGAGAAGGTGATTGAGGGGTATTATGTTTAGTACACATGGTGTGGGGAATCACGGGGAAAACAGTGTAGCACAGAGAAGGCAAACAGTTAATCTGTGGCATTTTACTACACTGACGGACAGTGACTGCATTGGGGTAAGGGTGGGGAGTTGATAATATGGGTAAATGAAGTAACCACATTGTTTTTCATGTGAAACCTTCGTAAGAGTGTATATCAATAATACCTTAATAAAAATAAAAATATATAAAATAAAGAAATGGGCTCTCTGGGTCACGTTGGTGTCCTTTGCTGAGGGGAATAATGCTGTACCCGGGATCTGGACATCACCTCTAACCTGGATGGCTTCCCACTCTTTCTTCTGGTTGGGGGCCAGATACTCCTCCCCAGTATCCATTGTGCTTGTAGTCCTGGCAGATGCTGGGACTCCAGCCTAGATACAGGTCCAAAACTCTCCAGAAAGCCCCCAGTAGGCTGAGCCCACATTATCTGCCTAGGGTAGGGCCAGGTGGTCACAAATACCATGTCTTTTTCTTGTTTTTCCTCCTTTTCTCTTACCCGCCCTCTCTTCCCTCTACCCTTCTCCTCTTTTTTAAAAGTCTAATTCTGAGCAGCTGGCTCTGTTCAGCTTGACTGGTTTGTTATGGCTTATAATCTGCGCCAGGATTAATTAGCTAATTACTGACAAACGTCCGCTGGCAAGATTCTGCTCCAGCTTGTCAGCTTGAAGTGTTTAATTATTTTAATCATTTACTTTCATCTTCAAAATTTATGCTGCCAAGAGAGTTCCGGGGCATCTTTTAATTATGATTTGGGTTTTCTGCTGGGCAGTATTCTGTTCCTGGGGATAGGGGACATTATTTTTTACTAGCCTTCCACCAAGGCCTAAACACCATTCTACTCCCGGGGCTGGCATCATGCACTGTGGATGGGATGTGAGAAGAGAGCCCAGATCATCTCCAGACACCACCCAGTGTGTACCTCCAGAACGTGATGCGCAGAAGCATGAAGTGAATTTGTATTTTGTGAATGCCTATTGTATGCTGGATATCATGCTAAGTGTTTATCTATATTAGTTCACATTTGTGAGCGCAAATGAGTATGGAAACAGCCTGGGAGCTGGACAGAGTGGCTTAAGGTGATCAGTGGTGAGAAGACAAGAAATGGGTTTGTTTACTTATTTGTCTATGGAATAATTTAGTTAAAGCGAGCTCATCTTAAATATGAAGCTCTGTGGTATCGTATACATGTACACTACCACCCAGATCAAGATACCCTAGCAATACTCTTATGCCCCTTCCCAATCAGTACCCCCAACGGTAACCACTTCTGACTTGTGTCATCAAAGATTTGTTTTTCTAGTCTTCACTTTCATGTAAATGGAATTATGTGGTATGTGCCCCTTTATGTGTGACTTCTTTTACTCAGCATTTTTCCTGTGAGAGGAAAGGTTCTCTGATATAAATGTTATTCCTTGGCCAAGGCTTTGGTTTGCATCCAGCTGAGAGATTCAACCCAAGTCCTTAGGGAGACTGCCATGGTTTCCTTTCTTACTAGCCTTGTCCTGAAAACAAGTTTAGATGTGACTTTTCTCCTTTATTCCCTCTCCTTTTCTACTTCCTCCTCTCCCTCCTCTTTTCCCTGGCCATAGATGCATCTAGCACCATGTCCTATTAGGAAGGGATTCCTGACCTTCAGTTTATGCCATTCGAAATGCGAAGGTTAGGTGTTTCCTGAAGACATATTGTGTTCAGAAGGGGTTATGAAAGGCAAAAGATTGTCCCCTGTTTGGGTTGGATTCTATCTTCCAAAAAAGATACGTTGGAGTCCTAGCCCCCAGTACCTCAGAATGTGACCTTATCTGGAGATAAGGTCTTTATAGAGGTAATCAAGTTAGAATGAAGTCATTAGTGTGGATCCAAATCTGACGTGATTGATATCCTTATAAAAAGAGGAAATTCGAACACAGAACTGCATGTGAAGATGAAGGAAGAAATGGGGGGTGATGCCTCTATAAGCCCAGCAATGCCAAAGATGGTCAGCAACCCACCAGAAGCAGGAAGAGAGGCCTGGAACCAATTCTCCCTCACAGTCCTTCAGAAGGAACCAACTTGGATCCCAGATTTCTAGCCTCCAGGTCTCTGAGACAATCAAATCTGTTGTTGAAGCCCCTTAGTTCATAGCACTCTCTTATAATAGGCCTTGCAAACTAACCTACCCCCAGAGGGAGAACTCGCCGGTCTTTCTGAATCTGTGTCATGGTACTGACAAAAACCTCTGTAAGATCCTCTGTGCTGGAGCCACCAAGGGTAACCCAGCCCCAGGCTGGGGTGACTGAGGTGACAGCTCAGAGCTGGGGGACTAAGGAGAGGAGAAAGATCAACTTAATGAGCACTGCAATGCTGTTAATGAGGCACCAGGCAACAGCCAGGGGCCTCGGTAACGGCCTACACCAGGACAAGCCAAGCCAACGGATGCCACGAGCCAGGCCGTGCCCACTTCTGATGTGCTGTGATCTGTCCTCTGGATGCCCTCCTTTCACATGGCCTGGGGCGGGGGTGGGAGTGAACACAGACTGTCCTTGCCCGGTGGCCAAGATGATTTGGGACTCCCCTCCCCTTCTTGGGACTTGGGGCCTGATCCCACAGACAGCATTACGCTTTCTAACATGCAGTTCCTACCTGAGTCCACCCTTGCACACCCCCGCACCTAACTGGCAGCCTTGGCAGACAAGCTCTACTCTGTTTCCTTCCTCCCGAAGCCACCCACCTTTGAAGTTCCATCTGGAATAGTGAGCTTCGGAGAAATGCAGCTGAGAATCCTGCTAGCCTGTCTGGCAAATGCAGAGGAAACTCCTGCCCAAGTCCTACCAAACCCTCTTTCCTGGCTCTTCTATGCTACATATCCCTCCCACCTCCTTCCAAGGATCCCAACCCTAAGGCAAGAGCCAGGTTTCACTGCCTTCTGTCCCTGGAGGTTGGGTTCCCTGTCTCAGTCTGTGTCTCCTATAACTAAGTCTAGCTTAGGATGACTTGTACATTGAGGAGACGTGGCACAGACCTCCCACATGAGCCCTCTGAGAATCTCAGTCACAGGTGAGCATGTGCCTGAGGGGCCTTAATAAAATGAAGTAAGGAGTGGGGAGAGAAACATGATGGGACCTGGGTTCTAGTCCTGGTTCTGCCTTTAGGGCAAGCCACTTCCCTCCTACATCTCAGTTTTCTCACCTGAAAAATGGGGACAATGATCTCTACTGTATGGGATTATGCAGATTAAGTAAGATATAAGCTGTATGATATAATGGAATATTTTTCAGCCAGAAAGAGGAAGGAAATCCTGACACACGCAACAACATGGAACCTTGAGGACATCATGCTAAGTGAAATAAGCCAGCCACGAAAGGACAAACACTGTATATGATTCTACTTACATGAGGTGTCTAGAGGAGTCAAATCCACAGAGGCAGGAGAAGAGTGGTGATTGTCAGGGGCTGAGGAGAGGAGAATGGGGAGTTTTTGTTTAATGGGTTGGAGAGGTTTTTTTTTTGCAAGATGAGAAGAGTTCTGGAGTTGAACGATGGTGCTGGTTACACAACAATGTGAATGTGAGAAAGGGGGAGTGTTGGGGGATGGAGGTGTCCAATAGGACAGGATAAATGCGTCTGGATTCCAAGTGAGACATCTGGGCCGGAGACAGAGACCATGTGAGTTGGAAGAACACGACTTGGGCGTGGATGAGATTTATAGGTAAAGACAGAAGCAGTTTGGAGTCCACCCCAGCATTTAAAGGGCGGGTGGAGGAAAAGGAACACAGGACCAAGAATGCAGTATCACAGAGGAGGAAGAGGGTGAGCATAGAATGTTGTCACAGCAGCCAGGAGAGGAGAGCGTCTCAGGGGAAAGGCCAGGGTCCACAGTGTCGGATGTTTCAGACAGGTGGTGAGAAAGGCCATTACATGTGGCATTCGCACTTATCGGTAGCTCCGTCAAGAGTGGTGGGGCAGAAGCCAGACGGCAGTGTGTTGAAAGAGAATGGAAGGGGAGAAGGTGTGTCCCCTGACCGCAACTATTCTAACAAGAATTTTGGTAGTGAAGGGAGGGAGGGATTTGAATGATAGATTGAGGGGAGGGAGGCCCGTTTGGGAATGGAGAAGATGGGCCATTTTCATAGGGTAAAGGAGCCATTGGTCAGGAGAAAAGTAAAAATACAGTTTGAAGGCACAGAATAGTGAAGGGTTGACCATGAGCTATATGTCCCCCAGACTTCCTTTAGCATTTCTGGCCTCCACTCTATGTGAAGTCCGAGAGTCCAGGCCAACTCAGGCTCCACCCATGCTGAAGAGAGGGGGCAGATGGGGTGTGTGGACATTGAGATTAACCGTATATATTTTCCCTCCCACCCCAGACTCATATGCACTTTCCAACACATTAACAGACACAGAGGACACATTAGTAATGTATGTGGAATTTTTACTGAAGATTCCATCCTATGTTCTTCACAAGACTGTGAGGATCAGATGAAAAGCATACATAATGCTCTGTAAAATATGAATGATATAAATATTGGGTATTATTATTATTATTGACAAACAGGCTCACACACATGTAAGCCCATGAACCTACACAGAGGCTCTCATGCATCAACCTGACACACACAAACTCACACTGTTTGGGGCATGTCTCTCCACACAGTTCCATGAACCCACCAAGACATAGTCACATGCTCCTCTGTAGGCCTACACAAGTACGTACAGGCTCACACACACACACACACACACACACACACACACACACACAGTCGACCACTTTCTCAAACAGACCCACACACGTCCAAGTTCATGAGCACACTCTCACAGAGCACACTCATACACTCCAATTTAGGCTCACATATGTGCAAGTATGCACACTCACATACTTGCCACCTGGGTGCACAAAATTAAGATGAGAATTTTTTTTAGCCCAAGGAGAGCTGAGTTGACTCAACATCCCTGAGCCAGGGAGGACACCTTGGTTAGCAAATGATTTTGCCAACCTGCAGCTTTGCTCCAAGACATGCACATCAGCAGAGAACCAGTCTGTCTGGGGCCAAGCCAGGGAGGCAGAGAGAGAAGGCGGGAGGGGACCAGGTTTGGAAGAACAGTCCTCTTTCCTCTCCCTCCTCATCTGCCTCCCTGTAGATGCCCAGAAGCCTCCACTGCCATGCCCCTGAGCAGAAGCCGGGATCCTCTGAGCCACCGTTCCTGTCCTTGGAGAACGCTCATCCCCCAGGCCAATGCCACAGTCATCAAAGATATCTCACAGGATGTCTGCACAAACCCTGAGTCCCTCTCTCCTCTCCTGGTTTCACTGTTGCATCCCCAGGAGCCGAGCAGTGCACAGATGGATCCCCACTTGGGGGATGAAAAACTGAGTTCAAGGAAAGGAAGAATTTATCCCAGGAGCAGCATGTACTTATTTTTTCATCAGGGCCTCAGCCTTGCACATAGGCCTTTCACAAGCCCCCAGTCAGTTCCTGGCCATTCCCCTAACAGCTGCTCAGATCTCTCTTCTCAAGTCCGCATTGCCACTACCTCCCGGCTTTACTTCGCACATAGTCTCATCTCTTTCTTTACAGAGAAATGTAAATGGATTAGAACCATGAGAAGCAGACCCTTTTAACTTTCTGAACACCACCCAATTGTTCTCATCCTTACCTCCTCCCATCTCAGAAAAACGGTCCACAGCTAACTGCTCAACTGATATTCTCTCCCTCCCACCCACTCCCACCTTTCCTAGAACCTTTCACCGTCAATAAGCCCTCCATCTTCCGTATCTTCAGTCTCTTGCTCTCTACTAAATCCTTTCCTTCACACGTAAATGTGTTCATATCTCCCATATTTAAAAATACATTATTCCTCTACACAACATTTCCTTCCATCTGCCACTCTCTCTCCCTCCATTCATTCCATTTTCCTAAGAGTTGTTTCCACTCACTCTTCTCGTCTTAACCACCAGGGCAATCCCCAAGTCACTACAATATCTTCTGTAGTCCACTCCACCCGCACCCCTACACAGCTGCCCTCCAGGAGCACCAGTCATCTCTCTTGAACTACAGCCGATGTCCACTTCCCAGTCCCCATGGTTGGGACCTCTTGGCAGCAGTGGGTACTACTGACCATTTCCTCCTTGGAACTCTCTCCCCCAGTTGTCTTCTCCCTTGGCAAGTTTTGACTCTCTCTTGTCTTCTTACCTCTCCGTCCATCCCTTATTGTTGTCTTCTTCCTCTTCCCTATGCTTAGATTTCCCATACCCAACCAGAGTTTATTGATTCTACTCCTGAAGATCTCCAAAGGAAGAGAAGTCTACTTATCTTCTTCCCAACTGAGACTCTCAGCTTTAACCTGAATTCAAACAACACCCCTAAACTGAGTTCCCTGAGTCCACTCTTGCCTTTTCTAACTTACTATCTACACCTCATCTAAGAGTTCCTTTTAAGATGCAAATCTGGCTATATCTTTTTGCTGCATAAAATCCCTCATTGGCTTCTCATTGCCTAGAGGATAAAATCCAAACCAAAACAGGGCTTAACAAGGTCCTCTGTGTTCAGATCCCACCTCTCTCTGCAGTCTCTCCTCTCGCAACTACCCCTTTGCCTTCTACATGCCTTTTCAGTTCTGCCAAACGGAACTCAAGTTGAATATAGTTCCTTAAATACAGCAGCTTCATCTTGACGTTAGGCATTTGAATGTAGTGTATCTGCCCAGAACATCCTCCCCTACCTTCATTCCCTCCTTTTGCCTAAATAACTTGTCCTTCAGGGCTCAACTCAGCCACTGGCTTGTCCTTAAAGCTTTACCCACCTCATCCATCCATCTATTCATTTGTTCATGTATTCAGTGAGGGTAACTACATGTAAACACTAAGAGCCTCAAGGAGAATGCTCAATCCCCCCAGGGACCTGCTAGGAAAGGGAGGAAAGTAGGGTTAGAGGATTGTGGGTCCTAATGAATGATGGGAGGTAAAGTGCTGAGAAAGCAAAGGTTCATTAAGCACAGAATGACAACATATAGGAAGTCAACAATGGAACCTGGGATTTCTACCATGTATGTTTTAGTTAAATGTTCCTCTCTGGCTGTAATGAACTTACAAAAGGCCTGATAGGGAAAACAGACTTAATAACAAGTCATATTTATTGGGCACTACAGGCAGTAGATGAAGCATGTAATGTACGTATCTCCCGCAATCCCTCTGACAAGTATTAGTATTCCCGTTTTGTAGATGAGGAAAATAAGATTCAGAAAGATTAAGTGATTTTTCCAAAGCCTCACAAAGCTGAGGCTGACTTCTATCTGAACCCAAAGCCAAGTTCTTGATCTCAACATTCTTTTCCCCACTATTACTACTGGGGTGGGTTTAGAAGGAAGTTTGAATGCACTAAAGACGTGGGGAGCGCATAGGTAGTTCCCACACTTAATGTCCCCGTGGCACCCATCCAGTGTGTGCCGACAGTTTGACAACTCACACGCAGCTGGATTGCTTGGAGGAGATCTCTGTTAATTAAAATAGCACAAAGGGAGAGCAATGCACAAACCATGTCAGCGAGTAATTAATGCAAAGAAGGACCCAGGCGTGCAGAAATCTCTGTCTCTACCTTCCAGAGACCAGCTTCGCTCATTGCCCCTAGCCCCAAGTTGCCACTTTGTCCTTCTGTCCACGAGCTGCTACCTGCCTGCCCACCTCCATGGATCGGGGAGGGAGGACTGGTCCTCTGGCAACAGGACCTGGGCTACTACTCTTCCTGGGCTCTGAACTGCCCTCCTCTGCAGTGCCCATCCCTCTCAGGAGATCCTGGAGGACAGGATGAATCAGAGACAAGCCATCAGGGTCCAGGGCTTTGGGACATCATCTCTGAGGAAGTGTTAGTCTCTGCCTTCCCTACTTATCTCCACTGCCTTATCTGCCAGAGCAGGGGGTCTTGAATTAGCCTGCCTCGGCACTGGTGTATTGGGATAAACTGAAACTAGCCCTATCATTGCCTCTGCCCCGGACTTGGGCTTGCTTCCCTGCTGGACCGACAGCCTGGTCCTGAATCTCACTGCTTCCCTGGGATCCTGACTTCCTTCTTGTCCCTCCACTCATTTCATTGCCACCATGTCCCCAGCAGGTCCACTGCAAAGGAACATTTCTCCATTTCACAGATGTACAAACTAAAGTTCAGAGCAAAAAAGTAGCTTGTCTGAGGACAACAGAAGTTTTTCTTTTCTCTGTTCAGAGGTTTTGCTCTTCTGGGATTTTAGCCACGCATTCAGCTATACCTTGCTTTTCTGCTTTTAATAAAATTTTTGTTTCATAACAACTTTAGATTTACAGAAAATTAATAATATAGTACAGAAAGTTCCTGTATACCCTTCACTCAGTTTCCCCATATTTAACATTTTATATTGCCCTGGTGCATTTGTCAAAAATAAGAATTGACATTGTGTACCTGGCTTTAAATCAGGCACTTTTTTCTCCCTGGGTGATGAGCCCTCAAGTTTCTCTTTTCTCCATCCAGAGATCCAGTGAAGAGTGTGGATACTGGCAAGGTGACCCCTTCACCGCCAGCATAGCCCCCCTGCATCCCTACCTTGCCCACCAACACAGCCCTTCACCACTCCCATCCCCCTGCAAAGAAAGTCAGAAGGACCATCAGGGAGGAACAGCTATGGGGCCAGAGGCTCAAACTCCCAGGCAGTGTCCTTCCTGTGTCCCAATCATCAAGTCCCTCTTACCATAAATCCCCAAAGATACCTTTTGCCCATAAACATTCCTCTGCCTACTAATCGCTTCACTAACTCTACCACTGATCCTTGTGGCTCCCACCCAATGTCAACTCCATCCTCAAAGCTCTCAATCAGATTAAATTCAACAAATATTTATTGATAACACAGAAACAAATCCAATCTGGTCCCTGACCTTGAGCAGCTCCTGGTCTTTTGAGGAAAATATATCCCTCTGTCTGTGATTAAAACAGCACATGGTAAGTGAAGTGGTGTAGCACAGCAGTTAAAAGCTTGAGGCCTTTAATCAGAAAGCTATGTGACTTTGAGTAAGTGACATTAGTTTCTATGAGCATCCGTTTTTTCAACTCTAAAATAAGAATAAGACTAGAACCTACTTAATAAAATATTTATGATAATATAATTTTTTAAATGTCTACTATCTATTAAGGAGTTACTATCTGCCAGGCACTGTGCCAAATATTTTCCTTTAAGTCGAGGATTACAAGTAAAAGCTCACTTGCTTTTATAGCCAAGATGGGGGATGATGGTGGCCTGAATCAAGGCAATGATTTGGGGAAGGAGAGAGAGATTTATGAGACACTTTAGAAGCCTGTAATCGAATGGATTCAGGGAGACTGAGTTGAGCATGATGTCCAGACACAGAGCTTGAGTCCCTGAGTAGCACTGACACCATTTATTATGAGAGAGAAACTAGAAGAGAATCAGGTTTGGATAAGGTAGTGAATTTAGTGTGAACATGATGCATTGAAGAAGTCTTTGGGATGTTCAAATAGAGATGCTTATCAGACATTCGCATATATGGGCCCTAAGTCAAAGAGTAGTGTTAGAGTCTTTTGAAGTATCAGCTTATAGATGATCGTTGAAACCATTTATGCGAATATAACTGTCCAGGTAGAGTCAGAAAAAAAAAGGATAGAAAATTCAAGGGAACAACAATATTTAAGGATGAATAGAGAAGACTGTTAAAAAGATGGAAAAGTTTTTAATACTTGGAAACATTTTTAACATTGCTTCTTGCCTCCCATACCTTTATGAATTTAATGTCTTTCTTTATGAAGTACATCATTTAATAATTCTTTCAGCAAGATCTGCCTTTGCCTGTATGTGACTGAAATAATTTTAATTTGCCCTCACCTTTCTGTGATAGGTCAGCCAGGTATAGAACTCTAAGTAGATACTATTTCCTCTCACGCATTGATTACATTATTCCATTGTCCCCTAGCATCTATGGTTGCTGTTGAGAAGTCTACTGTTGGTCTGACTACCATTCCTTTTTAGGTAATATATCTTATCTTCTCTTTTTGGTAGTTTTTAAGAATTTCTATTTTTCCCTAATGGTCTGCAGTTTCACTGTGATGTACTGGGTGTGACTCTATATTAATTTGTCCTGCTTGGGGCACCATGTTTATTTTCAACCTGAAAACTCATATCATTCACCAATTCTAGAGAATGATTAGCCATTTTGTCCCCTACTATTGTCTTTCCTTCATCCTCCCTGTTCTTTTCTTCTGGGATTCCTACTAGATGTATTTTGTAGCCTACCATTCTATCATATGAGTCTCTTTTACCCCCAGATCTTTATCCCTTTGTGCCATATCCTGGGTTATTTCCATTGATCCATATATTGGAATTCAACACATCTCTCTTTGAGTTATCTCTAGTCAACAGCTTAACTCATCCATTGAATTGTGGGTTTTTTAAGACTACAATTTTAAGTTTTAGAATTTATTTCAAATTTGCCTGTTAATTTTTATAATGTCTTATTTATGCATTGTGAATTTTATTATTTTCTTTCTCTACTTGAACATTTTAAACCCTATTAAATTGCTCTGTTATCTATACTTTGCAGACTATCTCTTATGACACTTGATATCCTTGCATCATAATTTTTATTTGTGAACATATATTCTGGGACGTTTTCTTCCATAGCATTCTATAAGTGCTCTGGGGTGTGCAGTGGATTGTGGATTGCCTCTGACCAATGTAGTTCACTGGCTCTGGATCAAGTTTTATTTTGGGCTGGGGTTACTTTGAGGTTGAGATTTCTACATCAAGAAGGGAGTGCAGAATTATAGCCCTCTACTCACATATTGCTCAGGCCAGAGGTTTAGATTTCTCAAGTTGACCTGAATGCCTCTCCTAGTCGGGACTGAGTGGCCCATTTCCATTTCTGTACATATCCTCCAGGCAATGGGCAAGTAGGAAGTTTTGTAAGCCTAAAGTAATAGACAGGACAGCTCTTTCCTGTCTCCAGCTTTATGCAGGGAGCCTAGTCCTAGCCCATTGTTTTGACTCCAGCCCCAGCATCTAGTGTTAAAAATTCAGTCCCAAGGCTTAGATCACAAGGCTTTATGGGCTTACATGGTTTTTGGTCCCACTCACCACTGAAGGAATTCGTACTGTTGTTTTGGTTTTTGAAATTTTTAACTTTGATACACATTTTTTTAATTGGATGGAAAAAAAACCCTAAAACCTTGTACCCCATACTTTTATGCATTTGGATCAAAATGCTAGCTCAGTGTGACATCTTAAGCAGAAACGTTAGGATATCATTACAAAGGTATGATAAAAACATGGAGACAATGATGTCCTATAAGACCAAAGAGAAAAAAGTTTCAAAAACAGGAATCAAATCTGTCATATCACATATTGCATTGTGGACAAGTGAAATAAGAACTGAATGGATACTATTAACTTTTCAGACATGGAGACCATTGATTACCCTGGTGAGAGCTTTTTCATGGAGTAGTGGGGGACATATGCCTAGCTGTAGTGAACTAAAGAGTGGAAGGGGAACAATAGAGAGGAGATAGGAGGTCCTCCTTCTGAAATGGCACTTTGCAGAGATGATACGGGGCTCGTGGCAGTGGGACAAGGAATAGAGAGGAAAGAAACAGTGGAGGCAGAAGAGATAGAAGATACAGAAAAGAAGAGATTCTCCGCAAAGGTTATAGAAGGCTGGTGTCGAATACAGAGTTGTCCACAGTGGGATATCACTGCACACCAGTCAGAATGGCTGTCATCAAAAAGACAAGAAAATAACAAGTGTTGACAAGGATGTGGAGAAAAGGAAACCATCACGCACTGTTGGTGAGAATGGAAATTGGTGTAGCCACTATGGGAAACAGTATGGAGATTCCTCAAAGATTAAAAACAGATATACCGGACTTCCGGTAAGATGGCGGTGTGAGCAGGGTGGCAGAAATCTTCTCCCAACACTATATTTATCTACGAAAACACAGCAAATACATCTATTCCTAAAAGAGAGACGAGAATACACAGGAAAGCGCACAGCGTGCAGCTACACCCGAGAGGACTCGGCACCCCAAGAGGCGGGTAAGATACAGAGCCATGACCCGGCGGGACCTGAGCACTCCCCCACCCCAGCGCACCGGCGGGAGGAGAGGAGTCAGAGCCGGGAGGGAGTGGAAGTACACCCGGAGAAGTAGCCAGCCCCGGGGATCTGCGCGGGGAGCGCTGACCCACATTGCGCAGTGCAGCGGAGATTGGAGAGACAGAGGGGCAGGATCTGAGCGGGGAACGCGCCAGGGTGCTTGCAGCCGGCTCCCGGGAAGGAAAAAAAAAAAGCACACGCTTTCTTCAGCGGTCTTAAAGAGACAGGAGCCCAGCGGAGGAGCCGGATCGCCCCAGCACACTCAGCCCAGCAGGCTGGGAGTCCTGGGGAGTTTCAGACGCCTTAGCTGGCGATTGAGGAGGCGTAGCCATACTTACACTTTTCACTGAGATCAACAGCCTCCTAATCGTTCCTACCCCTGCCAGAGCGATAAAGGGCTCTGCGGAACGGCGCAGCCACAGCTGCGGAATAGTGGGGCAATACCGCCACCTACAGCATTCCCACAGAATCTACATACGGTGGGCATTTTTTTGTTTTTTTTTGTTTTTTCTTTTCTTTCTTTTTTTTTTTTTCTTTCTTTCTTTCTTTCTTCTTTTTTTTTTTCTCTCTTTTTAAAGTCTTAAAGAGCCCAGCTGACATATGTGGCAACAACCAGTGACCAATTCCATAGCCATGAAAAGACAGAGGAATATGGTTCAGACCAAAATCAACCAGACAACCCCAGAGAGGGAGTCTGAAGGGATGGAAATGCACAGTCTTCCTGAAAAAGAATTCAGAATAAAAGTCATAACCATGCTGATGGACCTACAGAGAAATGTGCAAGAGCTGAGGGAGGAAGTGAGGGAACTGAGGAAAGACAATGCAGAAATCAGACAAGCGATCGACGGGCTTAACAGCAGAATGGATGAGATGCAAGAGACTGTTAATGGAATAGAAAACAGAGAACAGGAGTACAGAGCAGCTGAGGCAGAGAGAGATAAAAGGATTTCTAGGAATGAAAGAATATTAAGAGAACTGTGTGACCAATCCAAACGGAACAATATTCACATTATAAGAGTTCCAGAAGAAGAAGAGAGAGAAAAAGGGATAGAAAGTGTCTTTGAAGAAATAATTGCTGAAAACTTTTCCTCGCTGGGGAAGGAAATAGTCTCGCAGTCCACCAAAGCCCACAGATCTCCCAACACAAGGGACCCAAGGAAGACAACACCAAGACACATAATAATTAAGATGGCAAAGATCAAAGATATAGACAGGGTATTAAAGGCAGCTAGAGAGAGAAAAAAGATCACCTACAAAGGAAAACCCATCAGACTATCATCACACCTCTCACCAGAAACCTTACAGGCCAGAAGAGAATGGCATGATATATTTAACGTTATGAAACAGAAGGGCCTGGAAACAAGAATATTGTATCCAGCACGATTATCATTTAAATATGATGGAGGGATTAAACAATTTCCAGACAAACGAAAGTTGAGAGAGTTTGCGTCTCATAAACCACCACTACAGGATATCATCAATGGACTGCTCTAGATGGAAGCACACCTAAGGCTAAAAAGATGTCACCAGAGAAAATAAAATCATAGCAAAGAAAGCAGACCATCCAAATACTAACTAAAGGCAAAGAATAAAACACCTATTATAGAAAGAATGGAGGAGGAGGAATAAGAAGGGAGAGAAATAAAGAAACATCAGACTGTGTTTACAATAACTTAACAAGAAAGTTAAGTTAGATTGTTAGATAGTAAAGAAGCAACCCTTGAACCCTTGGTAACCACGAATCTAAAGCCAGCAATGGCAATGAGTACATATCTATCAATAATCACCCTAAATGAAAATGGACTGAATGCAGCAATCAAAAGACACAGAGTAACAGAATGGATAAATAAGCAAGACCCATCTATATGCTGCCTACAAGAAACTCACCTCAAATCCAAAGATATACACAGACTAAAAGTGAAGGGATGGAAAAAGATATTTCATGCAAACAACAAAGAGAAAAAAGCAGATGTTGCAGTACTTGTATCAGACAAAATAGACTTCAAAACGAAGAAAGTAGCAAAAGATAAAGAAGGACATTACATAATGATAAAGAGGTCAGTCCAACAAGAAGATATAACCATTATAAATATATATGCACCCAACACAGGAGCGCCAGCATATGTGAGACAAATACTTACAGAATTAAAGGAGGAAATAGACAGCAATGCATTCATCTTAGGAGACTTCAACACACCACTCACTCCAGAGGAAAGATCAACCAGACAGAAAATAAGTAAAGACACAGAGGCACTGAACAACACACTAGAACAGATGGACCTAACAGACATCTACAGAACTCTACACCCAAAAGCAACAGGATACACATTCTTCTCAAGTGCACATGGAACATTTTCCAGAATAGACCACATACTAGGCCACAAAAAGAACCTCAGTAATTTCAAAAATATTGAAATCCTAAGACCAACTTCTCAGATCACCAAGGTATAAAACTAGAAATAAATTTTAGAAAGAAATCAAAAAGGCTCACAAATACATGGAGACTTAACAACACTCTCCTAATTAATCAATGGGTTAACGACCAAATCAAAACAGAAATCAAAGAATATATGGAGACTAATGACAACAACAACACAAAGCCACAACTTCTGTGGGACGCAGCAAAGGCAGTTCTAAGAGGAAAGTATATTGCAATCCAGGCCTATTTAAAGAAGGAAGAACATTCCCAAATGAATAGTCTAAAGACACAATTACTGAAATTGGAAAAAGAACAAATGAGGCCCAAAGTCACCAGAAGGGGGGACATAGTAAAGATTAGAGAAGAAATAAATAAAATTGAGAAGAATAAAACAATAGAAAAAATCAGTGAAACCAAGAGCTGGTTCTTTGAAAAAATAAAATAGATAAACCCCCTAGCCAGACTCATTATGAGAAAAAGAGAATGTACACACATAAACACAATCAGAAATGAGAAAGGAAAAATCACAACGGACCCCACAGAGATACAAAGAATCATAAGAGAATATTATGAGAATCTATATGCTAACAAGCTGGAAAACATAGAAGAAATGGACAGCTTCTTAGAAAAATACAACCTTCCAAGAATGACCAAGCAAGAAACAGAAAAACTGAACAGATCAATCACCAGCGACGAAATCGAATCGGTAATCAAAAAACTACCCAAGAGCAAAATCCCGGGACCAGATGGATTCACCTCTGAATTCTACCAGACATATACAGAAGAAATAACACCCATTCTACTTATAGTTTTCCAAAAAATAGAAGAGGAGGGAATACTCCCAAACTCATTCTATGAAGCCAGCATCACTCTAATACCAAAACCTGGCAAAGACCTCACCAAAAAAGAAAATTACAGACCAATATCCCTGATGAACGTAAATGCAAAAATACTCAACAAAATATTAGCAAACCGAATTCAAAAATACATCAAGAGGATCATACACCATGATCAAGTGGGATTCATCCCAGGGATGCAAGGATGGTACAACATTCGAAAATCCATCAACATCATCCACCACATCAACAAAAAGAAGAACAAAAACCACATGATCATCTCCAAAGATGCTGAAAAAGCATTTGACAAAATTCAGCATCCATTCCTGATTAAAACTCTCAACAAAATGGGTATAGACGGCAAGTACCTCAACATCATAAAGGCTATATATGACAAACCCACAGCTAACATCATACTTAACAGCGAGAGAGCTGAAAGCTTTTCATCTAAGATCGGGAACAAGACAGGGATGCCCACTCTCTCCACTGTTATTCAACATAGTACTGGAGGTCCTAGCCATGGCAATCAGACAAAACAAAGAAATACAAGGTATCCAGATTGGTAAAGAAGAAGTCAAATTGTCACTATTGGCAGATGACATGATACTGTACATAAAAAACCCTAAAGACTCCATTCCAAAACTACTAGAACTAATATCTGAATTCAGCAAAGTTGCAGGACACAAAATTAACACACAGAAATCTGTTGCTTTCTTATACACTAACGATGAACTAACACAAAGAGAAATCAGAAAAACAATTCCATTCACAATTGCATCAAAAAGAATAAAATACCTAGGAATAAACCTAATGAAGGAAGTGAAAGACCTGTACTCTGAAAACTACAAGACACTCCTAAGAGAAATTAAAGAGGACACTAACAAATGGAAATGCATCCCATGCTCTTGGCTAGGAAGAATAAATATTGTCAAAATGGCTCTACTACCTAAAGCAATCTACAGATTCAATGCAATCCTCTATCAAACTACCAACAGCTTTCTTCAATGAACTGGAACAAATAATTCTAAAATTCATATGGAACCACAAAAGACCCCGAATAGCCAAATCAATCGTGAGAAGGAGGAATAAAACAGGGGGAATTACACTCCCTGACTTCAAGCTCTACTACAAAGCCACAGTAATCAAGACAATTTGGTATTGGCACAAAAACAGACCCACAGACCAGTGGAACAGAATAGAAATTCCAAACATTAAGCCAAACTTATACAGTCAATTAATATTTGATAAAGGAGCCTTGGATATACAATGGGGAGATGACAGCCTCTTCAGCAGCTGGTGTTGGAAAACCTAGACAGCTACATGTAAGAGAATGAAACTGGACTACTGTCTAGCCCCATACAGAAAGGTAAACTCAAGGTGGATCAAAGACCTGAATGTAACTCATGAAACCATAAAACTCTTAGAAAAAAACATAGGCAAAAATCTCTTGGACATAAACATGAGCAACTTCTCCATGAACATATCTCCCCGGGGAAGGGAAACAAAAGCAAAAATGAACAAGTGGGAGTATATCAAGATGAAAAGCTTCTGTACAGCAAAGGACACTATCAGTAGAACAAAAAGACATCCTACAGTATGGGAGAATATATTCATAAAAAACGTATCTGATAAAGGGTTGACATCCAAAATATATAAAGAACTCATGCACCTTAACAAACAGAAAGCAAATAATCCAATTAAGAAATGGGCAGAGGACATGAATAGACACTTCTCTAAAGAAGAAATTCAGATGGCCAACAGGCACATGAAAAGATGCTCCACATCGCTAATCATCAGAGAAATGCAGATTAAAACCACAATGAGATATCACCTCACACCAGTGAGGATGGCCAACATCCAAAACAGAAACAACAACAAATGTTGGCGAGGATGTGGAGAAGAGGGAACCCTCGTACACTGCTGCTGGGAATGCAAATTAGTTCAACCATTGTGGAAAGCAGTATGGAGGTTCCTCAAAAAACTCAAAATAGAAATACCATTTGACCCAGGAATTCCACTCCTAGGAATTTACCCTAAGAATGCAGCAGCCCAATTTGAAAAGGACAGATGCATCCCTATGTTTATTGCAGCACTATTTACAATAGCCAAGAAATGGAGACAACCTAAGTGTCCATCAGTAGATGAATGGATAAAGAAGATGTGGTATATATACACAATGGAATATTATTCAACCATAAGAAGAAAAAAAATCCTACAATTTGCAACAACATGGATGGATCTAGAGGGTATTATGCTCAGTGAAATAAGCCAAGCCGAAAAAGACAAGTATCAAATGATTTCACTCATATGTGGAGTATAAGAACAAAGAAAAAAACTGAAGGAACAAAACAGCAGCAGACTCACAGAACCCAAGAACGGACTAATAGTTACCAAAGGGAAAGGGACTGGGGAAAATGGGCGGGAAGGGAGGGATAAGAGGGAAAAAGGGGCATTACGATTAGCAGATGTAATGTTGGGGGGGCACGGGGAGGGCAGTACAACTCAGAGAAGACAAGTAGTGATTGTATAGCATCTCACTACGCTGATGGACAGTGACTGTAATGGGGTTGGTGGGGGGGACCTGATGAAGGGGTAGTTTAATAACCATAATATTGCACATGTAATTGTAGATTAATGATAATAAAATAAATTATATTAAAAAAAAACAGATATACCATATGATTCAGCAATTCCACTTCTGGGTATTTATCTGAATAAAACACCTTCATGTTCATTGCATCAATAGCCGAGATATAGGAACATCAATAGATATATGGATAAAATGATGCGGTGTGTGAATGCACGCACAGACACACACACACACACACAATGGACTACTACTCAGCCATAAAAAATAATGGATTCTTATCATTTGGGACAGACCTTGATGGCATTATGCTAATGTGAAATGCTCTGTCCAAATAAGTCAGACAGAGAAAGACAAATACTGTATGATTTCATATTTATGTGGAATCTAAAAAACAAAACAAATAAACAAAAACCAAGCTGATACATACAGGGAACAGATTGGTAGAGGGGATGGGGTAAAAGTAAAAAGGTGAAGGGAGGCAAAAGGTACAAACTTCCAGTTATAAAATAAATAAGTCCTCAGGTACAACATGGTGACTATACTTAATATCACATTGCATATTTGATAGTTACTAAGAGATTAAATCTTAAAAGTTCTTAACACAAGAAAAAAAATTGCAACTTTGGCGACAAACAGTAATTAGACTCATGTGACAATCATTTCGCAGTGTATGCAAATATTGAATCATTATGCTGTACACCTGAAACTAACATAATGTTATATGTCAATTATACCTCAGTAATAATAGTTTTAAAAAGCCTCAAAAGTTGTTGGCCCTTCCCAGAAGGTGAAATCAGAATCCAAAGGGAGAGAAAGATTGGGAGAACACAGAGAACAATTGAATGGAGTGAGGGGTTCAAATTGAGGGGGTTCACATCCATGGCTAGGTGCAGTCAGTAGCTTGGCACTGGTTGAGGGGTTGAGGACAGAAGAATAGGTAGGGGCTTGGGGAAGCTCTAAGCACGTGAGACGATGTGGGAGTAGGAGAGGGAGCACCAATGAGTGGTCGAAAAGCCATGGGAATCCCTCCCACAGCCCTCAGCGGTCCAGCCTGGAGGGGATATTAGGCAGGCGCTGCAGGAGATGGAGAGTGAGGGAATTGGGTACTGGTGAGAAGATGAACCAGCACAGGTGGGGCTGGGTGGAGTGAGGGCTGTGAGAGAAAGAAGGGGGATAGGTGCTAACCATCCTTGGCAGGGAGCGGAAGCGAGAGCAGGGCTACTGGGTGAAAGTAAAAGTTTCCAATGGTGGAACCTGGAATTTTTTTCTTATACGTAAATTGTTTTGTGGTTCTTTTTGACTGGGTCTTGATGTAAATGGAGAATGAATGAATGAATGATAAATAACAGATCAAAGAAAACAGACAGAGAGAACCAGACGGAAGGGGAGAAGAGATAGGCAGGCAGGCAGGTGGCTAGGTGAATAGATGAGTATAAAATAGCTGGACTGCCAGACTGACTCTCCATCCTAAACTTGATTTTTTTTTCATTTTGCTATTATTAATATACAATTACATGAGCAACATTACAGTTACTAGACTCCCCCTATTATCAAGTTCCCACCACATACCCCATTGCAGTCACTGTCCATCAGCGCAGCAGTATGCCACAGAATCAATACTTGTCTTCTCTGTGTTATATTGCCTTCCCCGTATCCCCCCACCCCACCCCTACCCCCGCTACATTATGTATGCTAATTGTAATACCCATTTTTCCCCCTTATCCCTCCCTTGCCACCCATCTTCCCCAGTCCCTTTCCCTTTGGTAACTGTTAGTCCATTCTTGGGTTCTGTGAGTCTGCGGCCGTTTTGTTACTTCAGTTTTTTCTTTGTTCTTATACTCCACAGATGAGTGAAATCATTTGATATTTGTCTTTCTCCACCTGGCTTATTTCACTGAACATAATACGCTCTAGCTCCATCCATGTTATTGCAAATGGTAGGATTTGTTTTCTTCTTATGGCTGAATAATATTCCATTGTGTATATGTACCACATCTTCTTTATCCATTCATCTATTGATGGACACTTAGGTTGCTTCCATTTCTTGGCTATTGTAAATAGTGCTGCGATAAACATAGGGGAGCATCTGTCTTTTTCAAACTGGGCTGCTGCATTCTTAGGGTAAATTCCTAGGAGTGGAATTCCTGGGTCAAATGGTATTTCTATTTTGAGTTTTTTTGAGGAACCTCCATACTGCTTTCCACAATGGCTGTACTAATAGAAATTCCCACCAGCAGTGTAGGAGGGTTCCCCTTTCTCCACATCCTCGCCAACATTTGTTGTTGTTTGTCTTTTGGATGGTGGCCATTCCTAACTGGTGTGAGGTGATATCTCATTGTGGTTTTAATTTGCATTTCTCTGATGTCTAGTGATGTGGAGCATCTTTTCATGTGCCTGTTGGCCATATGAATTTCTTCTTTGGAGAAGTATCTGTTCAGCTCCTCTGCCCATTTTTTAATTGGCTTATTTGCTTTTTGTTTGTTGAGGTGTGTGAGCTCTTTATATAATTTGGATGTCAACCGCCTATCACATATGTCATTTATGAACATATTCTCCCATACTGTAGGATGTCTTCTTGTTCTACTAATGTTGTCCTTTGATGTACAGAAGCTTTTTTGTTTGATATAGTCCCATTTGTTCATTTTTGCTTTTGTTTCCCTTGCCCCAGGAGATATGTTCATGAAGAAGTTGCTCATGTTTATGTCCAAGAGATTTTTGCCTATATTTTTTTCTAAGAGTTTTATGGTTTCATGACTTACATTCAGGTCTTTGATCCATTTTGAGTTTACTTTTGTGTATGGGGTTAGACAGTAATCCACTTTCATTCTCTTACATGTAGCTGTCTAGTTTTGCCAACACCAGCTGTTGAAGAGGCTGTCATTTCCCCATTGTATATCCATGGCTCCTTTATCATATATTAATTCACCATATATGTCTGGATTTATATCTGGGCTCTCTATTCTGTTCCACTGGTCTATGGGTCTGTTCTTGGGCCAGTACCAAATTGTCTTCATTACTGTAGCTTTGTAGTAGAGCTTGAAGTCAGGAAGTGTAATCCCCCCAGCTTTATTCTTCCTTCTCAGCATTGCTTTGGCTATTCGGGGTCTTTTGTGGTTCCGTATGAATTTTAGAACTATTTGCTCTAGTCCATTGAAGAATGCTGTTGGTATTTTGACAGGGGTTGCATTGAATCTGTAGACGGCTTAAGCAGGATGGCCATTTTGACAATATTAATTCTTCCTAGGCAACAGCATAGGATGAATTTCCATTTATTAGTGTCTTCTTTAATTCCTCTTAAGAGTGTCTTGTAGTTTTCAGGGTATAGGTCT
Organism: Smutsia gigantea; assembly: GCA_032199065.1. Lineage (NCBI taxonomy): Eukaryota > Metazoa > Chordata > Mammalia > Pholidota > Manidae > Smutsia > Smutsia gigantea. Next base: position 122,865 of record JAVSCE010001857.1, on the reverse strand, counting down.
TTCACTTCCTTGGTTAGGTTTATTCCTAGGTATTTTATTCTTTTTCATGCAATTGTGAATGAAATTGTGTTCCTGATTTCTCTTTCTGCTAGTTCAGCATTAGTGTATAGGAATGTAACAGATTTCTGTGTATTAATTTTGTATCCTGCAACTTTGCTGAATTCATATATTATATCTAATAGTTTTGGAATGGATTCTTTATGGCTTTTTATGTACAATATCATGTCATCTGCAAACAGGGACAGTTTGACTTCTTCCTTGCCAATTTAGATGCCTTTTATTTCTTTGTGTTGTCAGATTGCTGTGGATAGGACCTCCAGAAGTATGTTGAATAGAAGTGGGGAGAGAGAGTATCCTTGTCTTGTTCCCGATCTTAAAGGAAAAGCTTTCAGGTTCTTGCTGTTAAGTATAATGTTGGCTGTGGGTTTGTCATATATGGCCTTTATTATGTTGATGTACTTGCCCTCTATACCAATATTGTGGAGAGTTTTTATCATGAATGGATGTCGAATTTTGCCAAATGCTTTTTCAGCATCTATGGAGATGATGATGTGGTTTTTCCCTTCTGTTTGTCGATGTAGTGGATGACATTGACGGATTTTCGAATGTTGTACCATCCTTGCATCCCTGGAATAAATTCTATTTGATCATGATGGATGATCTTTTTGATGTATTTTTGAATTCGGTTTGCTAATATTTTGTTGAGTATTTCTGCATCTATGTTCACAAGGGATATTGGTGTGTAATTTTCTTTTTTTGTGGTGTCTTTGCCTGGTTTTGGTATTAGAGTGATGCTGGCCTCACAGAATGAGTTTGGAAGTATTTCCTCTTCTTCTACTCTTTGGAAAACTTTAAGGAGGACGGGTATTAGGTGTTCACTAAATGTTTGATAAAATTCAGCGGTGAAGCCATCTGGTACAGGCGTTTTGTTCTTAGGTAGGTTTTTGATTACCAGTTCAATTTCGTTGCTGGTAATTGGTCTGTTAAGATTTTCTGTTCTTTCTGTGCCATCCTTGGAAGGTTGTATTTTTCTAGAAAGTTGTCCATTTCTTCTAGGTTATCCAGTTTGTTAGCATATAATTTTTCATAGTATTCTCTTATAATTCTTTGTATTTCTGTGGTGTCCATCATGATTTTTCCTTTCTCATTTCTGATTCTGTTTATGTGAGTAGACTCTCTTTTTTTCTTGTTAAGTCTGGCTAGGGCTTTATCTATTTTGTTTATTTTCTCGAAGAACCAGCTCCTGCTATCATTGATTCTTTCTATTGTTTTATTTTTCTCATTATTTATTTCTGATCTAATCTTTATTATGTCCCTCCTCCTACTGACTTTGGGCCTCATTTGTTCTTCTTTTTCTAGTTTCGTTAATTGTGAGTTTAGGCTGCTCATATTGGATTGTTCGTCTTTCCTGATGTAGGCCTTTATTGCAATATAGTCTCCTCTTGGCACGGCCTTTGCTGCTTCCCACAGATTTTGCGGTGTTAAATTATTGTTGTAATTTGTCTCCATATATTGCTTGATCTCTGTTTGTATTTGGTCATTGATCCATTGTTTATTTAGGAGAATGTTGTGAAGCCTGCATGTGTTTGTGGGATTTTTCATTTTCTTTGCTTAATTTATTTCTAGTTTCATACCTTAGTAGTCTGAGAAACTGGTTGGTACAATTTCAATCTTTTTGAATTTACTGAGGCTTTTTTTCTGGCCTAGTATATGATCTATTCTTGAAAACGTTCCATGTGCACTTGAAAGAATGTGTATCCTGCTGCTTTTGGGTGTAGAGTTCTGTGTATGTCTGTTAGGTCCATCTATTCTATTGTGTTGTTCAGTGCCTCTGTCTCCTTACTTATTTTCTGTCTGGTTGATCTGTCTTTCAGAGTGAGTGGAGTGTTGAAGTCTCCTAGAATGAATGCATTGCATTCTATTTCCCCTATTAATTCTGTTACTATTTCTTTCACATAGGTAGGTGCTCCTGTGTTCGTGCATAGATATTTATAATGGTTATATCTTCTTGTGGGATTGACCCTTTTATCATTATGTAATGTCCTTCTTTGTCTCTTGTGACTTTCTTTGTTTTGAAGTCTATTTTGTCTGATACAAGTACTGCAACTCCTGCTTTTTTCTTCCTATTAGTTGCATGAAATATCTTTTCCCATCCCTTCACTTTTAGTCTGTGTATGTCTTTGGGTTTAAAGTCAGTCTCTTGTAGGCAGCATATAGATGAGTCTTGCTTTTTTATCCATTCAGTGACTCTAGGTATTTTGATTGGTGCATTCAGTCCATTTACATTATGGTGATTATCAATAGGTATGTACTTTTTGCCATTGCAGGCTTTAGATTTGTGGTTACCAAAGGTTCAAGGTTAACTTCCTTACTATCTAAGTGTCTAATTTAACTCACTTAATAAGCTATTACAAACACAATCTAAAGGTTCTTTTTTTTTCTTCCTACTTTTTCTTCCTACTCCATTCTTTACATATTAGGTATCATATTCTGTATTCTTTGCCTATCCCTTGATTGACTTTGGAGATAGTTATTTTAATTTTTAAATTTTCTTAGTGATTAGCTGTTCTACTTTTTTTACTGTGGTTTTATTACCTCTGGTGGCAGCTATTAAACCTTAGGAACACTTCCATCTATAGCAGTCCCTCCAAAATACACTCTAGAGATGTTTTGTGGGAGGTAAATTCTCTCAACTTTTGCTTATCTGGAAATTGTTTAATCCCTCCTTCAAATTTAAGTGATAATCTTGCCGGATAAAGTATTCTTGGGTCAAGGTCCTTCTGCTTCATTGCATTAAATCCATCATGCCACTCCCTTCTGACCTGTAAGGTTTCTGTTGAGAAGTCTGATGATAGCGTGATGAGCTTTCCTTTGTATGTGATCTTATTTCTCTCTCTGGCTCCTTTTAATAGCCTGTCCTTATCCTTGATCTTTGCCATTTTAATTACTATATGTCTTGATGTTGTCTTCCTTGGGTCCCTTGTGTTGGGAGATGTGTGCATCTCCATGGCCTGAGAGACTATCTCCTTCCCCAGATTGGGGAAGTTTTCAGCAATTACCTCCTCAAAGACACTTTCTATCCCTTTTCTCTCTTCTTCTTCAGGTACCCCTATAATGAGAATATTGTTCCGTTTGGATTGGTCACACAATTCTCTCAATATTCTTTCATTCTTAGGGATCCTTTTTTCTTTCTGTGCCTCAGTTTCTTTATATTCTGCTTCTCTAGTTTCTGTTTCATTTATCGTCTCCTCCACTGTATCCAATCTGCTTTTAATACCATCCATTGTGCTCTTCAACGATTGGATCTCCGACTGGAATTCATTCCTGAGTTCTTGAATATCTTTCCTTACCTCCATGAGCATATTAATGATTTTTATTTTGAACTCCCTTTCAGGAAGAGTCATGAGGTCGATGTCATTTAAATCTTTCTCAGGAGTGGTATTAATAATTTTACTCTGAACCAGATTCCTTTGGTGTTTCATATTGGTATATGGCGCCCTCTAGTGCCCAGAAGCTCTACTTCCTGGAGCTGCTCAGCCCCTGAAGCAATGTTAGGGGTCGCAGGGGAGAGGTATTGGTGCCTGGGGGGAGGAAAGTGCTGTTTCCTGCCACCCAGCTGCTATTCCTGTCTCCACTGCCTGAACCAGTGGGCTGAGCACAATGGTATAAGCCTCTGTGCTTTGCATTTGTAGTTGCTGTAGGCAGATCTCCCTTTGGCTGGCCTAACGCCAGGGTAGGGTTTGCCAGTTTGTGAGCCAGGTGGGGCTGGCCAGGAGAAAGGCTCTGTAGGCTGCGTATCACAGAGGGGGTCCTTGGAGCTGTATAGCCAGCCAGGGAGCTGGACCTGAAGATCATCTAAAGAGGAAGATTTCTTTTTCCTCCTTAAATATGAGAGTCTATATGGCAAAGCTCCCAACCTGCTGGGCAGAGTGCACCCAGACAATTTTGTCTACCCGTCTTCTCTCCTGAGCAGTAAGCTCTGTGCAATCCTTGCCCCTTTAGCAGCCCTCTTGCTTAGGGCTTCCTTGTTAGGGAGTCTCTCAGACTGTCCACCTTTTTTTTGTCCCAGAGCAACCAGATATGGATCCCTGCTTTCCACAAGTGGCTGGAATCTCATTCTCTCCAGGAATTCTGCCTGTCCTACCTTTCCAACCCCATAATCACAAGAGTATCATGCAAGCACCATGAATTGTAGGTTTGTGCTCCCAAAGGAGATCTCTGGAGTTAGGTATTCAGCAGTCCCAGGCCTCCACTCCCTGCTCTGCTTCTCTTCCTCCCACTGGTGAGCTGGGGTTGGGGAAGGCCTTGGGTCCCGCTGGGCCACAGCTTTGGTATGTTACTCTGTTCTATGAGGTCTTCTCTTTTCTCCAGGTGTATGCAGTCTGGCACAGTCCTCTTTCCTATTGCTCTTTCAGGATTAGTTGTATTAATTATATTTTCGTATTATATGCAGTTTTAGGAGGAAGCCTGTGTCTCATCTCTCTCACCACCATCTTTGTTCTAGGTACCTTATATGAGTGAATCATACAGTATTTGTTCTTTTGTGACTGGCTTATTTCACTTGACGTAATAGTCCTCAAGCTTCCTCCATGTTATTGCATGTGTCATTCCTTCCTTCCTTTTTAAAGCTACATAATATTCCATTGTATGTTTATACCACATTTTGTTTATCCATCCATCCATGACATTTATGTTGCTTCCACCTTTTGTGTATAATACTGCTTTGAACATGTTTGATTCCCTGCATTAAATTTACCCAGAGGTGAAATTTCTGGATCATATGTTAATTCTATGTTTCAGTTTTTGAGGAATTGCCATATAATTTTCCACAGTTGCGTCACCATTTTATATTCCCACCAGCAATGCACAAAGTTTCCAGTTTTTACATATCCTTGCCAATATTTGTTATTCTCTGCTTTTGTTTTCCAAATCTGACCAGGTCAGCCTCTGTTGACTACAGGGTCTAAGTGTAGGGAAAGGTGGGAGAATCAGTGGCCAAAACAGATTTTTGGCCAAGGCTTCAAATGCATGAAGACCCTGACTTTTACACTTTTAATTTTATTTCCCATTAGATTATACCGAGATTCATTGTATTTTTTGTATTACTTAAAATAATTTATTGAGGAAAGCATTTAAATTATGCCACATTTAAAGCATACTGGTTTGATATTAGACATTTTTAATGTCCTCTGGATCCACAAATAAACAAAAGTGGCCAGGACTCTGTCAACCTCTGAGAGATCCCAACTGGTTGCCCCTGCTGAAAACACGAGTCTCAGCCCCACACTGTCATGCCTCTGCTCCCTTCTATGTCTCCTCTTGTGGATAAAATGAAGGTTCCTGTGGCCAGGATCCTCACCTGGCCCTGGTTGGCTAGCTCACTACACACATAAGGGCAATACATTGCTATTGACTCAATACACAGAACTCCACCCAATGTTCTGGGGGCGACATGGTGGCATGGCTGCAAGGCTGCAGGAGAGCAGAGCAGAGGCTGGAGTGGTGGCAGTGCTGAGGACAGAGGCCCAGAGGACGGCTGTGAGGACAGAGAGGCCCAGAGGCAGAGACCAGCTTGCTGCATGCAGACTCACTCTGAGTAGACGAGATTTTAGTGATTGACCTGCCACCATGGAAATAAAGTTAGGTATAACTCTTTCACCCCAAAAATGTTCTCCTGTCATTTCTTTGGTCACACTGAATCCGTAGTGAACTGCCCGGGGCTGAAACCCATTGGCAAGACACCTCTCCATTTGCCACCCCCTCAACAGAGGTCTTCCTTCCCTGAGATACAATGTCTGCTCTCTGGCTGCTCATCTCACCCACCACCCCACGTCCACCATCCTTGCTATGACAAATGGTCCCCAAATCTCGATCTCTCCAAAAATTTTCCTTCCATGCCCAGATACATACTCCCAACTGTCTGAAGTTGGTTCCCTGAAATCAGACTCTGGGATGGAGATCTACAGGCAGGAAGTTATTGCCGAACACCAGCAGTCGGGGTGGGAAGGAAATAGATTTGGGCAGATGAAGGAACTGAATGGTCAAAACAAAAGCCATGACTTAACCCGTAACGAGCTCTGGAATCTGAGCAGTCTTCAGATTTGTCCTGCCTTGAGCTAAGTGCCTGGCCTCTGGCCTTTATATCTTCACTTTAGTCGGTCATTGAAAATGGCAGTCTGGGAAGGCAAGCGACCTTGAGTGAGGTGATTCGCTTCAGCTGAGGGCCAATACTGAAAGGCACTAAGCTGGGAGCCCTCAGCTACCAACACTTCCAGAAACGGGGGGATGAGTATTTGGCCCTGAAGGAGGGATTTGGGCATGTGCCACAGCATTCACTACAGCAGCCACCTCTCAGCTGTCCTTGGGTATCTCAAACACTAGACACTCCTGGCTGAACTGAATCCTTTCTGGCTTCTCTCACACGTTGACCAAATTCCAGGCTTGTCAGGTCTGAGTCACTTATCTTCCCTCTCCTCTGCCCTACATCCAACCGGTACTTCATCCCATAGAGGGTATTAGCCTTTGCATAAACTCTTGAATTAATTCCCGTCTCTTCCTTTCCCGCCATCGCTGACCTGGCTCGGGTCCTCACAACTTTTGCTGTGATGCTGCACTTCTGTTACCTTCCAACAGGTTTCACAGAAAAAGCCACTTAGCACAGAATATGTGCCACATGATAGGCTTGATTGGGATATTGTTTAAAAAAGAGAGAGATACTTAACCTCATCGGAAATCAGAAAATAGGAAGAAGCAAAATCAAAATAACAGTTTGATAAGATAGTGTTGAATGTAATATTATTTAGACTAATACATAGTATATTTTGTTCATTGTTTTATATATATAATTATATCTAATAATTATTGGTTTTTGTATTTATTAAATTTGCAAAAATATCTTTGAAGAAAAAGACTTCACAGTATTTCTCAAGAGCAACAAAGACCCTTTGATACAGGGGTTCTTCTGCCTCCGAAGTCTTCCATTTTGTAAAGCCCTTCAGAGGTCCTATCTGCTAAGACGGGTTGCTGCCCAATTTGGGAATCATTACATGAAGACAATTAGATCTTAAAATTCACCCATAGTTGAATATTGTTTTTTAACAGGTTGTTTCCACTTTTTGCTCTTATGAATAATGCTGCTATGAACATTTGCTTGCATGTTTTTGTGTGAATATATGTTTTCAATTCTCTTGGGTATATATGTACTAGGAGTGAAATTGCTGGGTTGTAGAATTATAACTCTCTGGATGCCAGGGGACGCAAGCCTCCACATCCTGGGCTGGAGCTGGGCTGTGATGAGTGATGGACAGACAACCTGGCCTCGGAGCGTGAGAGCCAGTCAGGGTTTGGGCTCTTTTGAAGATGCAAAGCCTCATCAAAAATTTTCTCCCCAATCTTGTTAATGGAGAAAAGCAGACGTAAAAAAAAAAAAAAAAAAAAGAATCATAACTCTCTGTTTAACCTGTTGAGAAATTGCCAGCTGCATCATGTTACATCCCCCCCAGCTGGTCATGGTTCTAATTTCTCATCTCACCAACACTTGTTATTATCTGTCATTTTGGTTTAACCATCCTTGTGAGGGGGAAGTGATATCTCATTGTGGCTTGATTTGCATTTTTCTGATGGCTAAGGATGTTCACCATTATCATTTATAACCAAAAGCAGTTTTTTTAAACAAAATAAGGACATGTTTCCATTACAAAAATAATTCATGCATACTATTAGATATTCTGGAAACAGGTTTTTTAACTTACAAAATTTTTTTCTGATTAAACCACACCCAAATAGCACCATCTAGAGGTAACCACTGTAAATATTTCAGTATGGTTTTTTTTTTCTCCCTATTCTTTCTAAAATATGGTTGAAATCATATGATATTTTGTTTCTGGATTTTTCACCTAATATGATAAAATGGGAATATTTCCAGCCTCTTCTTAAATATTGCTGGATATAACAATTTCCTTAGCCATTCCCCTACTGATGGACCTTTGTTCCAGCTGTATTTAACAGTACAAATAATGTAATAATACAGTGGTTTGATACCGCTCTTGTTGATTTTCCATCTGTCCAGTAAGACTGAAATCCCTGAGGACAAATAACCTATCTTCTCTTCCCTTTTCATCCACCCACATCCTTCCAGGACAATACTTGGAACAGAACAGACTTACTGATCCTTATTATGGGTGAGGCACGGTTCTAAGCACTTGACACATATCAATGCATCTAATCTTCACAACTTCCCTGTGACATAGTAATATTATTATCATCCCTGTTTTATACATGAGGTAGTTGAGGTAAAGGAATTTACCCAAGGTCATCAGCTAGCAAGGAGCAGAGGCAGAATTTGGATCCAGGCAGCCTGGCTATCGAGTCTGAACTCTTAACCACCAGCCATACTGATTGCCTGTGATGATGGAGGCAAAGGGGATAGAAGATAGGAACGACAGCCATCAGGGCTTTGGATATGGGTTGATCCCTTGTTTGAAACCTGGCATCCAAGCTCCCTCGCTTAGTTGGGAAGGGAGGGTGAGGATGGCTTGGGGGAAGGGAGTGATTCAGATCCAACTCACAGGACAGGAGCTTCCAACAGTCCCAGCCTGGCACCTTCTCATTATCCCACAAAGCATCATTGTGTTCTTTCTCAAATGCAAATCTGATCCTGTCACTTCCCTGCTTAAAGCTCTCTCCTGGCCTCAGAATAAAATACCAAGACTATACCAGACATGCAAGGTCCTCTCCAGCTTCATCTCTCTCTGCTCGCTAGCTGGCCTCTCCTTTCTGCCTTACTTGCAGGTCCTCCAAGCCCCGCCCGCCCTGTGTCTCATTTTCGCACCTTTTGGACCACGGGCCTGGACAGCTCTTTCCTACCTCACCACTGCTTACTTTGGCCTCACTCACTCTAGTCTCTGCTTAAACACTTCTCTCTTCTGGAAAGCCAGCGCCAAACCCTTGACTGGCTTGTGTTGTCCTTAAGGTCCTTACTCCTAGACTTTTACTCCTCTCCTGACACTCATCACATTTCTTATAATTGCTTTTCCTAAAAACAATACTTTTTATTATAGAAAATTCAAATATGAGGAAAAAAGAAGAGGGCATTCTCATTCACATCTTCAGTTACCAACTCACAGCCCATCTGGTTTCACCTAAACTCCCAAAGACTTCCTTCTTCTGTTATTTTTAAGCAAATAGTACAGATTATCTTATTTTTAGGTCTGAAAATGTTTTATTTAGCAAGTGTCTGTAAAAGATAAAGGACTTAAAAAATCATAGTTACAATGTCATTATCATAATTTAACAAAGCCAGTACAATTTTTTCTTTTTCCAACTATTTACTTTAAAAAAGTTCAAACCTAGAGAAAAGTTGCAATAATTCAATGAACAACCCTCAGTTTCTCACTGAATTCACCAGTTCTGAACATTTTGCCTCATTTGTTCTCTGAGCCATCTGAGACTAAGTTGCACATATGATCTTTTACCTCTATTTATTTCCATATGTATTTCCCAGAAACGAGATGCTTCTATGTAATCATAACGTGATGATCATATTCAGTAAATTTGAGATAGTTACAATAAAAGAAGTATACTACAATCCATATTCACATTTTGCCAAGTGTTCCAACGCTGTCCTTCACAGAAATTTTTTCCAATCTACTGTGTCTAGAATTGAGCATTGCATTTAGTCGTCTTGTCTCTTTGACCCCTTTAATCTGGAACGGTTCATTGTTCTTTTGTGACATTGGTATTTCTAAAGAGCCCCTGCCAGTTGTTTCCCAGCCTGACCTTGGTCTGTCTGCATCCTCAGGTCCTGCATCTTTGGCAGGAATCTGCCTAGGCAATGGTGTGGCCTCAAGAGGTGGACATCCATTTGTCTCACTAGGAGGATACTGATTTTGATTGTTTTATTAAGGTGTCCTATACCTGCTTTAAAATTTTTAAGTGATCTGGGTTTTTTTCCTGTTCTACTGTGAGCTTCATGAGGGCAGAAGCTGTCTGTTTTCTCCATCTTTGTACCCATCAAGCATAGCAGGTTTAACCTGGAATGGTGCATCTACCCTGCACCTATTCCTCGCCTTTCCCGCTGTTCAACCTCACAGCAGCCCTGGGAAGGACTAACAGATGAGGAAAATGAGGCTCAGAAAGGGGCAGGCTCCATAACTGATTTTCTCAAACTTCTCCTGAGCTGCTCCCTCCCTTCTAAGACCCTTCCTTTGGATGATACCTGAGAACAACTGCTTGCCTCCCTAAAAAAGAAATGGTTTCAATGAAAACAGAAATTTCCCCAAATAAGGAAATCACATTAGCTGTCCAGAGCCGCAGGGCTGGGGGAAAGACGTGGGAGGCCCTATTTGCATTTTTTCCATTAACAAGCTGGAGTTGAGCTACTTGCCTGGGGAGATAATTTGAGAGGGAAATCTTTGCATATTTTATTTAAAAGCAGGCTGCGTTAGGCGGGTAATAATGCATAGTGTGGCGATTAGGTGAGGCCTTGGGGGGGCATCGTTTCCCTCCTCTCCTTCCTTCACCCCACCCCCATCACCCCTGCCTTAGTCCTGGGAGCCAGCCTCCTTAGGCCTTGGGACTCAAGCTTCAGTAGCTCTTGACACTTTGTTGCTGAGAGAACTCAAGAGGGAGGGGTCCTGAGACTGCCCTGGGAGGAAAGGATGGAGGGGCCAAACAACAGAAAGGGAACTGGTGTCCAAAGTGGAAACACTAGCCCTGTGGTTCTAAAGTGCCGGAGGGGAGAGGGGATTGAGGTGGGAGGACACCACCACTGTAAGAGGCTTTTAAAAATATGAGAGAGCTATTTTGGTTGTCTGTAACTGAGCATGCAGTCCTGCCACACTGTGGTGGGATTCAGTGGAGACCTGGGTGGGATCTGGCCCTGGAGTAGTCAGATGAATGAGCAGGTCCTTGCTCTATCACAGGGAGTCTGTCTTTGTACAAGTCACTCAGCCTCTCTGAGTCTTGTATTTCCTCTTCTATACAAGGGCATACCGACTGACGCCTACCTCTCAGTGTGATCACAAGAAAGCAATAGGAACATAGAGGGAGAGGGTCCTATAAACGATAAAACTCTGATCACATATAAGGGGATGTTAGTATAATGGGGAGCAGAGCCATAGGCTGCTAATTTAGTAAAGGACTCCTGAAGTTAGTTACTCAAAGTTTTTAAGGCCATGGTGGTCCTAACCATTCTTGTCTTACTGAGTGATGGCCTCATACAAGTCACAAGGACAGTTAGAGCAGCTTGACCTGGACTGTAGCTTCTCACCTGAAAAATGGGGTTGATTGGCACCTACTCTATAGTCAATTAACAGACCTGGAAGTGACTTGAAAAATGTTAAGTATTATGAAAAGGCAGGTACTAGAATATCCCTTAAGGTAATTTGTCATTTCCAGATGAGCCAGAAAAATCTCCATTCTCCTCTGTCTCCTCATCTGTGAGATGAGCATAGCCATTCTGACTCCCTATCCAAAAAATTCATATGTTCATATGTGCACACACACACTCACAAACAAAAGATCTCATAAAGAGTTGGGGGAGTATCTGAGTGGCTCACATAAAAGACACTTCATTATGGAGCTCAAGGTGGCGATTGTTCCTGAGATAAATTGAGGGGGCAAGGAGTCAATGTAGAAGAGTCTGCTCCTATCTGGGTGAGTCTGGGGGTGGGAATGATCCAGGGGTAAGGTGGTTTGTGCATCCCGGGAGGTTGTATGAAGATTTCAAGCTCTCCAGACATAAGAAGCAGATAAGTAGAACCTTTCCTGCCCTCCATTTCCCCATAAGAAACAGAAAATTTCCTAGAGTATTAACTGTAAAGCTGTGCCATGAAGCAGACACCTGCTATCAAGTCGCCCTCCCACTTCCATTTCAGGGGCAAATTCCCATTTCCTTCTTGCTCAGTTCCACTGCACCTAACCACCAGTGGGTCAGTGGAGATGCTCCCCACCTTAGAGAACCCTTTCTGGGCACAGATGAGCCTGTTCCTCAGGCAAAGAGTCTATAACCTTGTTTCTTCCTGGTCAGAGTTGGAGGTGGAATGTGAGAATGGAGAGTAGGGTGTGTGTCCTGCCAGAAATGGACACACCTAAAGAAACTTTGTTTATTCACCTGTTAAATGGGATAATAGAAGGACTGCTCTGTGGGGTTTTTGTAAGGGAGAAACGGCACCTAGGAAGGCCTGATACACGTTGGTCATTCTTTCCTTACCCATACCCCTTTGCTCCTCTTTATCTCTACCTTACCACCATCCACTTCTCCATCCTCACATACCGCTCCCATCTCATCTCCTTCCTATCCTACCCTAGAGGCCCCTCACTCACAACCATTCAATTTTTTAGAAAAACTAAAAGCAGGACCTCCCATGGAAAGTGTTCCTAACCTTGTTGATACAAGGAACCTTTACTTTTACTTAAATTATTAAAAATCACAAACAATAAAGATTACCATTCCTGTAGCCTCCATTAAAATGAATTTCAAATCAGCACAAAATTTTCACTGTTTATAAAACAAGTCGTCAATTAATGAAACAAAAACATTTGCTTCTAGAAGGGGTGAAAAATAATATTAAAAAAACCCACACTGAGCTGTAAAATATTTTTGCAATTTACAAGGCAATTTCAAAAGCATATTTAATACAACAATCCTGGAAAGTAGATGGTACTTGCTCTCTTACTCCCTTCCCACAGATGAGGAAACTAAAACTTCATAAGATTAAATGAATTTATCTCTTGGTTACAAGGCTAATGAGCTTGAAAACAGACTCTAAAGCCACTTTTCTAAGGGTTACATGGAAGAGGAGGGGAATAGAGATGGGGAAGATTCAAAGGCTGGCTGAGGTGGCAGTGATGAATAGGGATGAGACTGGGTCAGGAGTAGTGGGATGGGAATAACATGTTCAGGACAGGATGGGAATGGGAATGAGATTGGGATGGGGAAACAGGTAGAAGGAAATGAAGATGATTACAAAGGGTGTCAGGGGATGGATGTGGGACAATGTGGAGTTGAGGGGATGAGAGCATGAGTCTGTAGCCAAACCGTCTGGGTTTGAATCATGGCTGTGCCTACTACCAGCTATGTGAATTTAGGCAAGTTGCTCAACACTCCTGGGACTCAATTTCTTCATCCATAAAATGGGGAGGATAATAGCATCTGTCTCCTGGGTTATTGTGAGGATTAGATGAGTTACCACATGTAAAACATCAAGAAGAGTGCCTGGCCTGGCCCAGAGTGAGCGCTCTACAGGCACACTCCTCTTCTCCCCTTATCCCCCTCTACCCCCTCCTCCTCTTCCTACTCATTCTCCTCCTTCTTCTTTAGGTTGTTATTTTTAGGGAGATGGTTTGAGCTGCAATAGGGAAGTGAGTTGGGAAAGATGGGATGTTGAATGGGAAGAGGATGAGCTGGCCACAGGGACAAGAATAACAAAGGATGTGAGAGGAATAAAATAGGGGAGTACAGGGCACTGAAACCCACCAGACCCACCAGAGAAAAGAAGCTATGGACTTTCTCCTAGGAGCCTGGACACGCACATATACATGCTCTGGACTGAGCTTGTGTTGTTGGGTTCCCGCAGAACCAAATTCAGCTGACACAAAGCAGGAAGGGTCTTTTGAGGGAGTCTTGTTGGGTCCTTTAATGAAGCCAAATAACCCTGGTACAGAACCCCGCTTTCCGAAGCTTGGCTTCTGGGGTTCCTGGTCTGCACCCATTCCTGGCACATGCACACCCAAACTGTGAAGGTCCTGGGTGTACCTGAAGACAGAGGTATGTCAGGCTCACAGACAAGTGAGATATTTTGCCAATCTTACTATATTGTACAGCATCCCAGGAAGGGATGTGATGTCTTGGACCAAGTCTCTGAGAGGAAGCATTCACAGCAGTTGTACAGATAGAGCCTCTCTTCACATCGCAGTTGCTGGCTCAAAAAGAATCCTCTGTCTCTGGGACAAGGCCCTGCTTCTGTACCCTTGGAAGTCCCTGGTTCCTGCCTCCCCAGGGCAAGTCCCCTTCACTTTTCCTGGCTGCTCTTTTCCTCACCTACTTTTACTCATCCTCCAGGTTGACGTCAGCTCCTCTGTGAACTCTTTCCTGACAGCCCCTCACCTGCCTCATTCTTCTCCCCAGCCAAGCACAGAATTCGTCTCTCCATTCTCTAGGATCCCACGACAATGTTTCCCAAAGGTGACTCTAGGAACACTCTGTCTAAAAGATGACCCATAAAAACAGGGTTCCATGCTCAAGCAAATTTGAGAAGGCCTCTTCATACACTGCCCTCCTCTCAGGAATTCACAATGTATGCTGGCACAGTAAATGCTCTGAGAAGTCCTGCAGGAAGGAAGTCCAGTTCACATCACCTAACCTGGTGTTTCCCAAGTCCCTGTGAGCATGGAAATATTTCACTTCCCACCTATTGGCATATCCTTTGGAAAGTGCTTCTTCCATAGCCACATCTACAGGCTCCTATCAGTACTTATCACACTGAGCTCTCATTACCCATGTCTGGGTCTGTTTCCCCAGAGAGACTGTGAAGTCCCTGGGGGCTGGGACTGTCTGATTCATCTGGGTTCCCAGTGCCTAGCAGAGAGGCTGGCACATGGTAGACAGTAATAAATATTTGCTGAATGCAGGAATTTCCTGTCTGTGACTCAGACAACGATGTGAAGAGCACCTTGGAGGCAGGTTCCTGGCAGTGCCTGGGAGGAAGGGTCTAGTGACAATGGTGACAGGAACAAAGTGACGAAGACATGTTTATAGACTGTGGGGTTCTGGGCCTCTGGAGATGTGGTCCATTCTGAAGGATCTGGGAGAAAGACAAGGATGTCCATGTCCCTGGGGATTCAGGCACCTGGAGAGGCCTCTGTACCCACAACAGCCTGCAGTAGCCCAAAGGGCAGGTTCTCATCAGCTCAGGGGGAGCCTGGCTGCCCTGGTGTGGCAGGCTGAGTGCGGCTAAGGCTGGGCCAGCACACACCATCTTCGGAGGGGCTGCTTTCCCTGAATCATCGACTGCCCTTTAGTTCCCCGGACCTTGGAGGCACTGAAGGATATTTCTGAGGAGCAAAGCTGGTCAGAGATTTCATTCCCTTTCCTAAGAGGGAAAAGTCTCCCTCAAGGTTCTTGAGAAAGGTCTTTGTAGACTAGAAGTTTGCAGAACACCAGGCCCTGGGGAATGATCAGGCCAGCAGAGAGGCAGGAACAAGTCAGAGAAGGCCTTACTAGCCAAGCTAAGCAATGAGCCGCTGGAGAGCCATGGACAGGAGTCTTCGAGAAGCCTGCTCTAGAGCAGTGTGGTGAGTCAGAGGCAGGGATGTCAGGCCAGCAGCCCTTCCCGGTGTCGAAGTGAGAGATGATATGGCCTGATCCAAGGTGGAAGAAGTTGGCGGGGAGGGCGGCCATGGCTGGAGAAGTGTTGGGGAGGTGGAAGGGACAGGATTTGGTGACTGACCTTCCAGAGGAGTGACTAGGAGGGCTGAGGCTCCACTCAGACGACTGAGTGGGTGAGCAGGCTTGTGGGTGGGGAGAAAATGAGCTCAGATTCAGACATGCAAAATTTGAGGTGCTGTGGGTCACCTGGTAGTGCTGTCCAGTGGGTGGTCGGATATGCAGGTGGATAAACCTGCTGGAGACAGGTTTGGGAGTCCGGAGGATGGATGGGTGCAGACTGAAGGCACAGAGTGGAGGTGATCCCAAGACACTGTGGAGAGAAGGGGTTTCCCAGGACAGTCCAGGAGACAATCCAGGTCTGAGGAGTTTCTTGCCCCAAGAGCTGTCTTAATACTGAATGTTGGGAGCTGGTTGGAGGACTCTCTGAGGCCTTAGGAACAGCCCGAGGCCCCTCTAGGCCGCTAACTCGCATACCCTGGTCGGTGCACACCTACAGGTCCGCGCTACACCAACGCTCCTACTTGCAGGCGCAAGTCGCTCGCGCACCCCGCAGCCCTCTCTTGCACTTCCTTCACGGCCTGCCCCGCCCTGCAGACCCTGGGGTTAATCCTCCTTCCCCTAGATTAGGGGCAGCGCGCCCCTTTGCGCGCCCAAGTGCCTGGAGGTGAAGGCTCTGGGAGGCTGGGCGTTCAGGCAGCTGAGGAGGGGAGGGCGGAGTGGGGCGCGGGGGTTACACCAGGCGGAGGACGGATCCCGGCTGCAGCTGTCCCGCTAGGGGCCGGGACAAAGGGCCTGCTGGCGGGCCGGCCCGCGCCGTTTTCGTGCTTGCTGGGATTAGGCGCAGGAAACGTTGCTCGCCTTCGAGCGGATCAACAGTCCGGGGCGCTCGGCGCGTGGGGCGGGCTCGGCCCCGCCTGCCCCGCTTTGAGCGCAGCCCCGGCTGGAGGCGGCGCCGGAGTCCGGGGAGGCCGCCACCTTGTCTGAGCCTTTCGGGGGATGAGCCCCTCCCGGCGCCTGCGGCCCTCCGCTTCTTCCCCTGCTCGGAGCCGTGGAGCTCCACCTTGAGCCCCTCATGGAGCAAGGTCATGGCCCCCACCACGAGCCCCTCGGACTGCTCCGGTCCCAGGCCACAGCCCTCTTGCATCGCGGGTCCGGCGGGGTACGGGCCCTCGGGGGACCTAGACCCTACCCCGAACCTCTCTTTACCCCCGCGCCACCTCCCTTCTCCCGTCTGCCAGTCCCACTAGCGCGAATCTCTTCTCAAATCTATTGGTGATGAGCGGAGAATGGAGCGATTAGAGGATGGACGGGTTGTGAGTCTACGGGGCTTAGGAGGAGGAGCCGGGCACGGGTAAGGTTTGGGTGGGGAAGCCTTCAGGCCTGCAGCCTTTCTGGCTGCTCCATGCTGGGGCTGGGAGAGTCTCAGGTGTCTTCTGGGTGTGGAATCCTCCGCAGGCTGGGTGCAGTCTTATTTCTGAGAGAGGCGGTGGGGAGGAGAGCGCGTGATACGGGTCTGTGTCCAGGAGTGTGCATTTGTGAGTATGAGCCATTGAGCATGCGAGCATAGGTGTGGGGTCTGGCGCCCCAGTGTCTGTGGTGCCTGGCAGGTGTGGGCATGGGTCTGCGTGTGCATTTGGTGTCTGTTCAGATCCCAGAGCATCCCCATCTCATGCTCCAGTTCTCACCAACATATGCATTAAACTCATGGGTCTGGGATTCAAGGCCCTTTGGCAATGCTTTTGATGTACAACACAACTGCCTAGCTGCATCTCCTAGTGGCCTCCCCATCCTCTCCTAGTCTGACAGTAACAGCTAATATTTATGGACTGCTTCTTATATGCCAGACCCTGTGAGAGAGGTGCCAACTGCCCATTTCACAGTTGAGAAAAGTGAGGCACAGCCAGGAAGCAGAGGATCCAAGACAACTGGGCCCAAGCTGTACTAGAAATCACTATCCTCTGTTACCTCTGCTTCTCATTCTCTAGGGTCCTCTCCTTCCAGGAAGCCTTCCTTGATAAGGCACTTACAGGTCTCACAGCTTTCCTGTTCCTGTCACTCCTTCGTGATTAGGCGACGCTAACACTGGGCTTTGGGTAAGGCTTGTAGGAAACAGAGGCTGGCAGACAGGTCACAGGTTGCCACCAGGGGTATTCAGTCTCCTTAGAGATACCCACCACACAGAGCCCTGATGGGCCTGACTCCAGGCAGGGCTGGGAGCCACCTACTACATCACAAAGCCTCTGTATCCCCCTAACTTGTCACACTCTTCCTCAGTTCCCAGGCCACTCCCTGCCTCCCTGCACCCAGGTCATCTCTTCTGACCACCCTTGATGGGGCTGACCTATTTGGGGTCCTCGGAGAGAAAGTTTTCCATGGACACAGCCCTTTCTTCTCTCCCCAGGGACCCAGCCCTCACTACCTGCATGCAAGTCCCTTCCATGCTTCAGCACTGTCCCTGAGCCTGACCAGGCCTCTACTGTGTGCCCTGCCCCTGTGGGCCCTAATCATCCTTCATTCCTCCTACTAAGCAAGATTTCTCAGGTAGTACCAGAAACCTGAGGCAGGCTTCCTTGCCTCTGGTCATGGGATTTCATTCTGGCAGAAAAGGGAAGGTGGCTAATTGGCTAACCCCCTCCCTAGGGCATGAATCTTCCCCACTCCCCTCACTGTCCCAGGGATTAAGAAATCCCCACCCAGTGATTCTAAAACACCTCCCAAATATAGAAGTTTCAGGCAGAGACCTACACAGAGTGCCAGCCTGGCATCCGCTCTCAAGGCTCAGTGGCTTGTACACTTAGTCTTTTGGATGCAAGTCTCATATACCTGTGCAGGCAAGTCCTGTGATGTGTACAAAGCATCTTCAGGTCATTTCCTCATTCACTCCGTGTAACTGCTCTAGGCAAAGAAACAGATAGTGACTAGACAGTCTCTGGACCAGGTCTGCCCTACACAGCAGCTGGCATTAGCCTCAGTACTTCCCACCATCAGCACACCTGATGGGAAACAGCAATCCTTGGCTGGCTCATCCACTGGGGCCCTGCCTCAGTTTCCCTACCCCACACTCTGCTGGCCTGGCCATGGCTCTGACTCCAGCTGTTGCCTAGCTCCTTCCCTAACCCTCCTCCACACTAGGGGCTGGGCCTGTCCCTAGACCCTCAGTGACTGACAGGGGTCCATACAATTCACCACACTGGTTTCTTGGTCTGGCTTGCATCTTTTTCTCACCTCAGAAAGCTCTTCTTTGGAAAGGAATATTAGGCAGCTTTTTAAAAGGCTTTATTTTAAAGATGCCTTTCAAGTTTTAGATTCATTTTCCTTAAGGAAAAATCTGATGGTTCTTCTATGAAAAATTTAAGTGTGCATTATAAAAGCAGTATTTATAATAATCATAACTCTAGTGATGTGGTTTGCTATGTGCCAGCTACAGTTCTAAGTATTTTGCATATTATGTATTCCTTTGATCCTTGCAACCTCCTTATGAGGTACTTACTACTACTGTCGCCATTTTAAGATGAGGACACTGACCTGTGGAGTTCATTGACTTGCTCAAGGTCATAGAGAGCAATCCTGGAGGGGTCTCTGGCTTCAGAATCCGTGCTCTTAACCAATGACTGTGCTCAGAGGAGCCTTCACACATTCCTTCACACACCCTTCCGAAAATTCACCCTTTTGTGCTCTGAGGCTGTGATGCTGTCTCATTGTTATAAATCTCCACGGTTAATAAAGTTATTCTAGCCCTTTGCTACAATAGCACCTCTTAATAAATAGAATTTCTTAAAACGGGTTCACTATTGTTTCTGTTTCAATTTCAAATGCTAAGATGACAAGAATTATTAATATCCTGGGTCAGTTTCAGTGGGAAGCATAGTGCCTGAGTCTTAAAGTATATATGCCTACTGGGGATGGGCAGAAGGGGACATTAGATTTCTCAGAAGTGTGTCCCTTTTTATCAGAATGCGATTTTTATTTGTGTGATTTAAGAACAATCAGGAAAATATGCCTTCTGTGGAAGCCTAAGACAGCCCCCAGTGATCCGCACCTCCTGGTGTTTACAGCCTTGTACCATATCCTCCCTTTGAGTAACTTGCTTTTAATCCATACAATATGGCAACACTGAGATGTCACTTCTGTGATTAGGTTGCAGAAAACTGTGACTTCTGTCTTGCTGGGACTCTATCATTTCCTAGGCTCGCATGCTTTGATGGTGAGCTGCCACATCAGAAGGGCCCACATGGCAAGGAATTGAAAGTAACTTCCTGCCCACAGACCTTGAGGAACTGAATGTGCCCAACAAATAAGACCGCAGACTCTGGACTGACGCCTTGATCACAGCCTTATAAGAGACTCCTGACCTACAGAAATGGTGAGATGACAAATGTGTATTGCTTTAAGTCACTAAGTTTTAGGGTAATTTGTTACGCAGCAATAGATAACTAATATACTTTATAAAATAATAAATTTTTGAGAAGCTAATTAATAAATCATCATACAAACTAGTGCAAAACAGAAGATCTAATCTAGACAGGCATAAGTTATCTGAAGTCACATATGTTGTATTGTAAGTACATCTTGTGTCAGAACCACCTGAGGACCGGCAACTCAGTCTTTTGCAGTCAGGGAAAAGTGGTGGCTCTAGGGCAGAGTTGAGTATGTGAGGCGCAATGATCAATGCCCCCCCCACCCCACCTGCTTCAGGCCCAAAGGTGCCTAAGGACCAGGACAATCCCATCTGAGGCTCTCAGGCAGAGGCCCAGTCTCTCAGTCACACGAGGCCCCTAAGGAGCGACTTCTTGCCACCCCCATCAGCCATAGCAGGCTCAATTCTTCCTCCCCAAGGGCTCCCCCCACCCCCATCCCCCAGCTCCCAGCAAGAACACTGATCAAAAGGGAGTTCAGATGGTCTGGAAAGGAGGCCACTAGACAACAGGTGGAATAGAAAGACAAGCTCAAGAAATGCATTACTTTGCCTCAGTTTATTCATTCTGGGTTGGTCCAGAGGCCAAGTTCACACTCAACATGCAAGAGCTAGACACAGAGTCCCCGGGGCCACTGCCCTGGCCTCACTCCCTATACTTTTCACACACACCCCTGCCCACCCCCCTGCACACCACGTTGGTCTTCTGGGATGGAACTCTATTTAGAGATAGTCAGAGAGGGCCCCACATTTTGCAGATGGGAGGCTAAGGGCCAGAGGCAGAATCAGTGACCTCCAGGCCACTCTCCACTGCCCATGTCATCGGGATCATGCATTCTCTTGTCTCCAGAAGCAGAGTATGGCTACATCAGCCCTTGGTTTTCCCCAGAACTCACCCACTCTCCACCTCAGAGCTTCTGCTGCAGCCTGTCAATCCCCGTTTGAAGGACCATGCGGTAAAAGAAGGGGGTATGACCCAGCATCCCAAGAATTTCCAGAGGCTGGACCAACACTTCCCGTGTCCACCCAGGAAAGCCAAACTGTGGCTCCTCCTGGCCCAGACAGTCATATTTCAGGGGAATGGACCAAACTAATCCAGCATCCAGTGTTGCTATATCCAGAAAGGCACAGCAAGCTGAGGTCCAGAGAGGGAAGGGAGAATTTTCCCAACAGCTGTGGAATACCTTGTCCATTCCTTACATGCTTGTAAGCATACATTCCTCTTCATCAGAAGCTTGAATCAATATCACTTGCAACAGCTCCTTTGCAGTGCAGACATGTGGTTTGTTTGGAACTGATACCTTAGGATTGCCGTTCTCTTCTTCACAGGGTTCTGCCTTCGCTATCTCCCCCATCCCCATCTCCCATGTGCCCAAAGGCAGAGTTCAAGAGCGACTGTTCCCTATCTTCTTTGATCCCGTCCCCATCCTTGCCATGGTGTCCATCACCACCCCCAGTTCCCTTCCCTGACATTAATTTTCTACCAATGCCCTGGCAAAATTGCAGCCAAAGAGCCACAGCCAGCCAGAGCAACCACCAAAATCCGCACAGCAAATCCACCATCAGGAACAAAAGCCTCAGCAGAGCAAGGTCTAGGAGGAGTGAAGGAGAAGGGGAAGGAGAGAGAGCTTGGGAAGTCCCAGGAGAATGGATCAGCCACAACTCTCAGATAAATGACAGCAGGCTAGCCCTCTCTCCAGGGAGCAGTGGGACCCTATGGGGAGAAAAGGCGAGGGTAGGCCATGGCTAACACAGGGCGTGGATGGATGCCCCACAAGTACAACTGAACATATATTTGCACACACTTGCCTGTGGGTCTGCCTGCAAATACCTATGCTCCTAATATACACTTCCCATGCTTGCACCTGCACACATGCACCCCTACACACAGGCCTGCACACACAGGGCTCACTCACACATACCCACCACAAGCCTGCACTGCAAGCTCACATGCACATACACCTTTTGTATGTATATCCTCACTCACACATATATACACGTTGGGAATCTGTCCACACACGCATATTCAAATTCACTCCCTCTTACAGAAATGCTATACATATTCATATGTACACACCCACACACAGACCTGCACATAAGTTAGTTTATGTGCACACGCAGCACACACATGCTAATGCACAGGTGCCGATTCACACATGCCTACACATACCTGCCTACGAGGCAGCACATACATACTCACTCATGCTTCCCTGCACTCCTATCAGCAAATAATCACGTGCTTACTTGTGCACAACCACACACATGCCTGCAAATACACATACATACCCTCGCACCCCAGTGGAGGCACACTCTTAGCCCTGGTCCTGGGGCCTGGAGGGTGCTGCCCTCTGTTGGAGACAGCGGATAAGCTCCTTCCGGTTGTCCAGGATGGTGTCGAAGCTCTCCTGCAGACGGGCCTGCTGCTCAGCCAACTGGTGCTGCAGAGCCCGGATCCACTGGAGCAGGGCCAGGCGACGGTACATCACCAAGTGCATGTGGTGCTTCTCCTTCTCTTGCTCTTTGTAGCGCTCTTGAGCCTGCAGCTGCTGTACAGCCCGGGCCACTGAGGGCAGAAGGGGATCTGCAGGGCCATGACCTCGAGGGGTCCCACAGGCGGGCTCAGGGCTGCTGCTAGAGCTGTCGATGCTCAGGGAGCTGCTGGCATAGCCATTGTCCTCCAGAGGGGAGCAGACTGTGCTGGCACCACCCATCTTCTCATGCTCAGCTCCAGGGATCTCTGCCCCCTCTGGTGGGCTGCGAACTTCCCCCTCAGGGAGTCCAGGGGCCTGGAAGGCCTGGTTGTCAGAGGGCGACTGGGAAGAGCTCCTCATCAGGATGGGCTCCACCTGGCCTGGCATCCCATGCCAATTCTCATTGGCATCCTTGGTACTCACCATGAAGTTGGAGTTGTTGTCTGGCTGGAGCTCAGGCTGACATACTCCAGGAGGTGGGGCTCCCAGAAATTGGCCCCCCTCAGCTACCCCTGGCTGGATGGCAAACATCTGGTCTGTAAAGCGGAAGCAGAAGAATGGGTCAGAGCAGGACAGGGGGACTGCCTGAAGTCCTGGCCCCCAAGCTACAGGGCCGAGGCAGCAAGCACAGCCTGGCTGCTCCTTTTCAGCTCCTTACCTCCACTCTGGTTACACGTGGTTTTCCTCCTCCCTTTCTGCCTGTTGACTGCCAGCCTCCTGCAGTGTTTCCCCTCAGCCCTTTGAGGCGGCTATCTTCTCTTCCTAAGCACTTCTTCCCAGATGACCTCCTCCTCTGCTGTTGGTTCAAGAACTATCATGTGTTGGTGACTCTCAGAGGTCTCCAGCCTAGATCCAACCGCTATCCAAACCTGGGCCTCTCAAATTCCCCATGTCCAAACCAGCTCTCCCTCTGAGTCCCAGCAAAATGGCCCCACTCTCCTTTCAGGCCCTCCAGCCAGAAACCTGAGAGCATCCTGGACTCCTTCCCCCTTGTCACTGGCCACCAAATTCTGACAACTCTTCCTCTTAAAAACCTATGTGTGTGTATGTACATACATCACCTCATTTTCACTTGGTTCAGGCCGTTTCTTACCTGTATTACTGACTGCCACAGCCTTTTCACTGATCTCTCTGCCTCCAGTTAAACATGTACATGTGATTTGTCAGAGCTCCAAATGCCTAAACTCGTGCTAAACCCCAACAGAGCTGTGCTTCGTCAGGCCCCTGCTCACCCCTCCACACCTGCCTCCTGCCACTCTGCCCCTCTCACCACATCAAACTGCTCAGAGGTCTCAGAATACACCATTATGCTCCTCTAGTAATTCCTTTGGCCTATAGCGCTCTCCTCTCCCTTCCCCCTCAGCTCCTCCCCTTTCCACCCAGCAACCTCCTGTCTGTACTTCACAACTCTAATATCCCCACCTCCTCCTGATATTCTTCCAACTGTCCCAACATAAACACATACAGTGAACTGTGCCTTCCTGTGTGCCCACTGTGCACACACTATCTTACTCATGTTTGTTTCCTAACCCTGACCAATAAACGTCCATCCAGCTGCGTTTTTTTGTTTTGTTTTCCACTGTCTTGTGATAGCAGCACGTAAATCTTGCTTGCCCACTAGATGTGGAACTCATCTACACAGGCTTACCCCATTTTAATGAGCTTTCCGTTATCATGCTTCACAGACACTGCGTTTTTTACAAACTGAAGGTTTGTGGCAACCCTGCGTTGAGGAAATCTATCAGCACATTGTTACCAACAGCACTGGCTCACTTCCTGTCTCTAGGTGACATTTTGGTGATTCTCCCAATATTTCAATCTCTCTTGTTATTGGTATATTTGTTAAGGTGATCAGTGATTATGACTCACTGAAAGTCAGTTGATGGTTAGCATTTTCTAGCAATGAAGTATTTTTAAATTAAGGTATGTACTTTATAAAAGACAACACCATTGCACACTTCACAGAGTACAGTTCAGTGTAAACATAACTTTGATAGGCACTAGGAAGCCAAAACATTCATTTGATTCACTTTACTGCCAGAGTTTGGAACCGAATCCACAGTATCTCCTGAATATCTCCTGAAGTATGCCTGAATATCCTCTGTCATATTCCCAGGAGTCAGTACGGAGCCGGGCACCGGGCAGGTGTCAGTACAAACTTGCAGAGTGAGCGAATGGGCAGGGGGACTGAGGGGTAGCTAAGCTCAGACAGAAGAGCCACTGTAGCAGGAGGTTCCTGCTGACTGGAAGAGCGGGCGTTCAGTTCCCTCAAATGCCTCAGGGCGACACCTGACCCACACCCATTGACAGCCTCTCTTCGGATCTTGCCCCCACTTCCCACCCTATTACCTTGTGTCCCCGCCCCTAGTTTGCTCTATCCTGAGGCCCTGATGGAAGGGTATACACACTATTCTTTCCTCCCCAATAACCAATTGCTACCAAAATCAGGGTTTGAATTGACAAGAGGTTTCCACTGACCACATTAGAAAAATTGGAGTTAAAGTGATGAATAGTGTAAGCGGAGCAGGCTCTAGGAGCATCTCTACAGGTGGCAGGGGGGCTCCCCACATCCAGTAGTGGGCACAAGTCCTGCGGGGAACGGTGTAGGAACGGCCCCTTCGCACCCACATCTTCCCATCCCGCTAAGGAAAGTGTTGGGGATCTTCCCCGCCCAAAAGTTTTGTTTTTCCTAAACCTGGGCGGGGCCGTGGGTGGAGGGGCCATGGAGGAGGCTGGGCTGCGGCGGCGGTGATGCTGAGGGTCACGGGGCTCTCAGAGAAGGTAAAAGGGGACGCGGCCACCCTGGGGTCAGGCTGCTCTCCAGGCTAACCCGCGGGGGCCCGGCCGGCGCGGGGCCGGGGGCAGGGAGCAGGGAGCGCGGAGAGGCGGCCTCCCTTCCCGCCTCGCCTCGCGGGAGGGGACCAACGCCGGCAGGCAGCGCACCCCACCCTTCCCTCCGCTCCCCGTAGGAGGCAGCGGGCGGGGAGTGCGACTCCCTGCGCCTGGGCCCCGCTCCCGCTCCCGCCCTACTCACCGCCTGGAGGCGCCCGCCCGGCGCGGCGGCCTTGGGTCCCGCAGCGGGAACTCGCTCCTGGGGCCGGGATCCCCGGGCCTGGGCGTCCTGCGGACCCGGCGGTGCGGCGCACGGTCCCCGGCGGCGGGACTGCGCAATCGGGCGGCGTCAGCGCGGCGGGGCGGGGCGGCCGCGCCCATGTGGGCCGGTTCGGTTTTTCCGCCGAGCGGCGAGCCGGGCCCGAGCGCCGGAACCGCCTCCCCCGCCTGCCGCAGGCTTGACCGAGGCCTGCCGGGTCTCCCTGGGCCTCTCGGACCCGTTTGCCTCACTGCAGATACAGTGACATTCAAAATGACAATCGAATCCTGTCACTGCCCTCCTGCCTAAAACCATTCAATGGCTTCCCCACTGCAGTAAATCCTTAGCAGTAGCCGCAGGGCTCTGAGCATCCTGCCCTGTCTACCGCTCCACCTTCATCTTTTGCCCTCCATCTCTGCAACTAGGCCTCACGCCGCTTTCCAACACGCGGCTTTTGCTCACGCTGTTCCCCCTGCCTAAAATTCTATCCCCCGTCTCATTTTACCCAGACTTCAGATCTCGTCTCAGATAAACCTCTGATGTCCTAGACCGCATTAGTTTCCCTTTTTATGTCATTGCAGAGCATTTTGTTCTTTTTCTTCATTGCATCTATCACAATTTCAAATTGTGTGTTTATTTTCTGCTTATTTCATTACAGTAACTTAATGAAAGTTTCGTTTTAAGATGAGAAAATTCGCTCTGGAGCAGGAATGAATCTAATGTCCAGCACACAGGTCGGGGTAGCTTCCTCCCTTCAGGGCAGACAACCTCTCTGGGGGGCCTGTGCCCAGTGTTTCTCAGTTTCTGATTATTTGAAGCCGGAGGCTTCTCATCCCTTTCCTCCTTGGGAGACTTGTGTAGGGCTGCAGGGTCAATTTGCAATCAAAGAGAACAGAGTAATTGCTGACTAATGATAAAATAAAAAACACTGGCTTGTGTTAGGAAAATTAAGGCTTCCTACATTAAGTTCTTGCCTAAGGCAGCCCCAGAAAGCAGACTGGGACAAATTTAGCCCTCAGGGTATAAGGTCCCTGCCTGGCCACCACTTTGCTGAGCAAACCAGGCAATTGGCTACAGTTTCCTCGTGTCCCCTCCCAATAAAAACATAACAAAACAAAACTGATATGGGCTTATCTTTGAATCTTGATACAGTTAAAAATACCCTGTCTTTCCCTCATTCATTTCTTCTGCTTTTTTTTTTAATGAGGAAGAATTCGAGTCTGTGATCTCCATGGGAAGGCATCCTCTTCCCATTCCAACTTCATACCAACTTACCATTCCGCAACCTAGAGACCAAAAGGCAAATTAAATCACACCACAACTCCTATATATAAAAATAAGGGAAATGGAAGAGAAAAAAAAATGTTTATGATCATGGCAACTCCTGTTTTAAGAGGGAAAAACAAATAAAAGGGAGAAGGCAGAAATAACTCAAACTTTGGACACTCCCCCAACTAAGAGTATACAGGTGGGGACCTCAGCTGAATTTCTGCATGAGGTCCTAAGGCCTAACTTAGTGTTTCTCTCATCCACGGCAAGTTCCCCTTGACTTTAGCCAGAGTTATCTTCCTTATGAGGAGACCCAAATCCACTCCTAAAGGCTCTGAGCTTTGGTGGTTAGAGTTTTGTGGGTCTTCCCATGTCACATGGCCATAATGTCATCTAATCGCTTGGTGGGCCCGGAAGACCCCCTTCTGCTTCCAGGCTCTGTCTCTCCCAGTGCTAACCATGTGAGTCAAACAGGAGTTCCTCCAGAGTTGAGGAACTTGGGTGAGTCAATCAGGGTCCTTCTCTGGAACCTTCTGAAATAAAATTAAAGGAAGACAAGGCCAGGAACAAGTGAGCCTAAGGCTATAACAATTACATCCCCTGCCAAGTGGAAGTCAGTTTGTAGTAGGAGAAAATGATGCTGACACACAGAAGCAGAGATGAAAGGCTGAAGTCCTGGGGGTGTTCTCATGCCTCTTTTCTTGAGACCTTTGTATGTCTTCCACTAAGGCCCTTATTTTGCCAAGCCTAACTTGAGTGGAATTTCTTTCACTGGCTCTTGTATTAATCAAAAGAATCCTAATTAATACAAGAGCACAAGATAGTGACCCAGGGGTCCTCTGGGCCCCACTCTTGCACCTCTCGGCCCTCATTAAGAAGAAGCAATTCTGTTTCCCCTTGATAGCCATTATTAGTCCAGACTACACTGTACCTCCTTTCTTCTATTCCTCTGGTGCTGTGATGAGCCTAATGCAGTGGAATCATCTTTGTGTCCCCTGGTTAGAAACATTCTTTCCCAGATATTAAAACCTCTTGACCTGTAGAACCTAGAACATCAGAGACAGGATGGAAACTCTTGGAGAAAGTCATTAGGTAGAATCACACGAGGTGCCACACCGCTTCTACCTTTTCATATGAATTCAGGCTGCAAAAAACAAAAAGCGACATATTGATTATTGATTTAAAGCACATATTGTACTGGGCAGGGTAGTGCACAACCTCATAGCCAAGTAATCAGTTGGTTATTCCCTTGTTCTATGAAGCTAGTTGTTTCTAAATAATGTATCAGATGCGTCAAATGAATTCCAACAGCATCAGACCGGAGCCTCTCTTCAGTCAAGGGTCATTCTGTGTGGGATTCTGTACAGTATAGTGAGTGCTCAGATTAGAGTGGTCCTGGCCACTTCTAATTTTCAGAGAGCTGGGAGCCTGAAGAATAAAAAATCAGGAAGGCAGGGGTGTCCATATCTGCATAGCCACAGAAAAGCAAACATATAGATGTCTGTTACTCATTCACCAGAAGCTTCCTCAGTCAGAATCCCAGGGAATCAGTCATCCTGGGGAAAAAGATATCTGTAGCTGTGTCCACCCAGCTCCGTAGATTGCAGGGACTTTATTGGCAGAGACATAGAAATCACCAGAGATGGCCAGTACCAGCCTGAACAGGGCTCTGCAGCAGGCCAACGCATCATAAAGATCCAGCAGTGAGCAGTGAATGGATATCTCAGCAAGCAGATAGATGTCAGGCTAGCAGGGAGCAGCCAGATTTAGGCCTTAGGAGCCTGGAGTGTCAGTCAAGGAGACAAGGAAGATGAGAGGTATTTCTACTCCAGGAAACAGGACTTCCTGGAAGAACTGGGTTTCAACCTCCAGACCTTGCATCTTCCCACCCATTCATTCACATTCAGCACTGTTACAGAGTGCTGTACAAGCCAAGTGCTGTGCTGGGGATCCAGAGCAGGATCAGAAGTGATGGCCTTGACGAGTTCCCTGCTCAGAAAGGGAAATAGAAAAGAGTGGACTCTGCCGTGTGACAGGCCCTGCAAAGAACCAGAAGGCAAAAGTAATGTGCACAAAAGAGGGTAAGAGAAGGCTTCACAGACATATCTGAGCCAGGCTTTGAAGGATGAATAGAAGCTCCCCAAGAGAAAGGGGAAGAAGGCAGAAGAGACCGCATGTGGTGTGTGTGTTCAGACAATACAGAGGAGGCTGGTGTGGCTGGAGCTGGTGGGGAAGTGGAGGTAAGAGATGAGGCTAGAGGATACAGTTGGCCCAGTTGTGAAATGCCTTGACCAGCCTCCCAAGGAGCTCAGGCTTCATCCTGTGAGCCACAGGGAAGTAACTGAGGAAGCCCCAAAAGCTTCCACAGTAGAACAGACACTGGCATCTAGTCCTGGAGGACCAGCTACATTGTCACCGGCTTTCTTCTCTTTCTCTGAGCTCCTATCAACTGTCAACTTCCCCATGTGGCTTTGGGAGTTTAGGTAAGGAAATCATTTTACCATTTTTAGGTTGAATAACAGTACTATGCCTTGAACATTGTTAAATAACATTGTAAGTGTGAACGTTGTTACTTGGGCTCCTTAGACCAGGCACAGCCCTGGAGGACCTTTGATGTACCCGAGAGCCCTTAAAGCTGTGACCTAGTCATTTTGTTCATCCATTTCTCCACAGCCTCTTAAAGGTAAAGTGCCCTTCCAATCTATCAAGAAATTGCTGTGTGATCACCTTAGGTAAGACATATCCAATCCCCACCCCGCTACGGCTGTTTTCTTAGCTGTAAAATACGGGAAAGTGGGATGGGGAGGGTACATCAAATCTGGAGTTTTACAACTTTTTATTTTAAAGTCTTGGAATTTTTTTCCCCAATAAAATCTTTGCAGTACACTGAGTTTGAGATCTCTCTTCCCTTGAACCCTCCACCCTAAATGGTTCCTGAGAGGGCTTCCGGGAAGCTTTTAAAACTCACTCAGTGGGGCACAGTTTCAAATGCCCTCCCACCAAATGAACCTTGGAGATGAATCCTCCTATTCACTCTCCCTCCTGCCCCTGAAGGGAAAAAGGAGAAACTGTAGGGTGTTTTGGAGCTGCTGGAAGAATGAAAGGTGGTGCAGATTCTTTCTCCCAGGTGCACTCAAGTGGTAAACGGCTGCTCCCAAACCTCTCTTCCACCAGACCAGAAAAGCCAGACGCAAGGTCCCAAGGCCACAACAGGAGAATGAGTTAGGGAAGCTGATGTGAAGGAGGAACGAGACCCGGGGTGCCTATTACACCGCCTTCCTAGCAGCTGCCTCTGTGGGATCCTTAATCCCCGTGCCCTCTCCCCCACCGCACCCTCTGGCCGCCCACCTCTCCTCCACTCATCCCATTCATCAGGAGGAGGTCCCGGTGTCAGCACAAGCTTTCGGGGCCTGACAGGTCCTTTTTGGGTGCCCCCCACATGTAACCACTTAACCCCCAGCACAAAGGGCCAGGCTGAATGGGCTTCGAGCCGGTGGCTCGTGCGGAGGGGGAGGCCTCAATAGGATTTGAGGAGCAGGGGGTAGAAACTTCTCTGCTCCAGCAACCCTCAATGGAGGAGCTGGAGTCGGGGCGTGTGCCGAAGGGAGGAGCCGGCAGCTGCATCCCGCCCCCAAACAATGATTTATGCATTCTCCTGGCACTCAGAGAAAACAGGCTGGGGGAACTTGCCCCACAAATCGCCCTTGGCCTTAGCTGGTTCCCACAGCAATCACCACGGTTCAGAGCGCCCCCTCCCACTGTAATGTATTGCCTAAAGCCTGCCCTTCCTTCCCGGTTAGGAAGTAGAGTACATTATGATATCATGGGAGACCTTTAGTAGCCTGAAGGTCGGGTTTGCAGGCTCTTTGAATTGGTTCCACCTAATCTCAGTATCACTCCCTCAAAGCTTTCTGGTCAGGTTTTTTTCACACCCATTTCACAGCCAGTGAAACTGATACAGAAAGAAAGTGGAGGTGAGGCAGAGTTTGGCCTGTCTCAGAGCTGCCCCAGGGACAGGACTGAGAAAGAAGCAGGGAGCTGGATGTCTAGAAATAACTGACAGCTACTGGCAATGCAGTAATGGCCTGTGGGATGAGTTCGTGGCTGCTAACAAAAGGTGCCATATTTGTTGTCCCCACCCCTCTCCCAGCAGCATCCTCGAGCCATATCTGGTTCTGATTCCTGGAACAATCTTTTGGACAACTTTGGGGATGAAGGGACAGCATGAAGACAGGTGAGCAAAGATGCTAAAACTGATAGATCTTTTTAAAAACCTTGGGTGGGAAGGTGGTTTCAAGAAGCTAAATTGTGACAAGAATAAATTTGCTCTTGCCCTCTTGCCTTCATCCCTCATGTCACTAGGGCCAGATCACACACAAAAATATCATCATAATAAATAAAAGTAAAAATCAATAATGTTAGCAGAACAGGGAGAACCAGATTGAAGTGACCATCCTTAGACTGGCCCCTGGGCCTCCTGGCCCCGAGCTCATAATTACCTTGTCACATAGAAAACAAATCTACTGTGGGAAGTGGGGAGAGGTGGGAGATCCTGGGCAAGGAGGTTGCCCAGCTGAGGGGGAAGGCGTTGCAGCAGGAAGCCCGACTGGCCTTTGGTGCTGGAGCGGGAGGCGGGCGGTATGGGACTGACAAAACTAAGGCCTAGACAGTTTCAGAATCTTCTTCCCATAGACAGGAGGACAGATACACTAAGAGAGGTGATCCTGCCTAATACTGAATGCTGGTGGTGGGAAGTCAGAGAGACCCAGAAACCGCCTCGTGCCCACTCCGCTGAGCCTCAGAGAAGGTTGCTATGATGCTGCTGCCCTCTGGTGGCCATAAAAAGAGCATCTACACCTCCGATGCTGGAAACAGGCTGGAAACTCCAAAGGCGTCTTTGTCCTTTCCTGTCCTAAAGCCTGGGTCACTAGGATTAGCAGACCCCCAGGAAACAGACACCGAGACAGTGTAGAGTGCAGGATGTTTATTAAGAAATACCCTTGGGATCAGCCTCTGTGGAAGGAAGGGGAAAGAAGCTGAACTGCCATACAAGCCCGTGATAACCTCTGCCAACCACAGGGAGCTCTGAAGCCAGGACTGTCCTTCAAATTTTTCCCCAAATGAAATGAGATGGCCAGACCTTTATATCTCGCCGTCATTGAATGTAGGCCATGCTGGAAAGGAACATGACCTTGGGCATGGCATTCTCTGCAGCTGAGGCAGTCCCCCCAAGGGGCCGAGTGCTAAAGGCTGTCTGCAGACAGTGCTCCCAGCAGCTGGGCCACCAAGGCCACACCAAAGGGGAATGGGGTGGTGCATCACAGAGTCTACCCCACACACCATAGATACTCATTAAACATGTGTTAAATGAATGGCAGGGTTAGATCATGCCTCAGGCTCCGGGTTTAGTGGGACAGCCCACAAGTCTGTAATGGGAGCTGTTATACACTCACTGATCTTTGCAAACGGTCAGAGGAGAATTAATGTTCAGACTCATGGATTCATTCATTCAAGAAACAGTCATTGAGGCTTACTATGTAAACCTCAGGCCTGGAAAAGACACTGGACAATGTTTTTTTATTTAATCCTCACAACTGTGGAGCTGGTATTAACTCAGATTATTCAGATGAGATCAAGTTATTAAGTGGCTTTCACAGTCCGGTGACAATGACACCTTTAAACATGACACAATGGGATACATGCTCTTGCTGCTGTCAAAGACTCTCTGGGCCAGAGATTATCTTGGCTGTGCTCCGGATGTGTGTGCATGTCTCTGCTTTCAGCCAGAACATTTCCTTTATCACAACCAAGAGTGTGCCTCCATAGCCTCTTGTTTCAATTCCTTCCTGACAATGTTGCTGCCTGGAGGTAATAGACTTACAGGCTTAAAAAATTCCTGGTTGTAGCTACAGAGCTAGCTCCTTCCCTGGGTATTTAATGGATAGACAACGCTTGATCCCCGGTGTTCCTTAGCCATCTGATCATCAGAAGGTTATGAATGGTTAAGTTCTTCCCCTAATGTCTAACTTAGGTATCTGCTGCAACATTTTGGGATAACATTGAAGGGGCAGGAAGGAGGTACTCCGTACCTCTCACTGACCTATCAGCTCTGTAAGAGGCGAGGGCTGATGACAGAGAAAGCAGTCAGCTACTCTTCTGTTATAGCCCTGACATGTTCCCATCTTTGGCCAATTAAGCCTTTAAGCACTCCAAGCCACCAGTGTAAAGATTTTAGTTTTCTCATTTAGATTCCAATCATAAAGAACTTGAAGGAACAAGAGGGAGGGGGGAAACGTGGAGCAATTTCTGGGTCTGACCAGAGACAGAAAGTACCCTCAGTACTCCTGCCCCCTCCAAACCCTCCACACACACACACCCCTTTCCTCCTGGGCCCCCAGAATCTAATTTTTCACGTTTGGAAAACCCAGATGATTTTTGCCTGGGTCCATCTGGTTTTCCAAATAACCTGTCTTTTTGATAAATAACATAAGTTAAATTAGACAAGACAAACAAAGAGAGGGGTGGGCATTCAGCCTTTTCCTTCCCTCAGCCTCTGAGAAAAAAAGAGATGGGGGCTGAAAAACCTACATCATAACTCATTCCCAACCCTTCCCTAGCACTTTTCCCCCTACACTGGGCCCAGTGATCCTCCAGCCTGGAGCTGGCAACTGCCGTTCCACCCCCACCTCTAGCCCACCAGCCATCAAGAATACCAGACAGGTTCCTTCTAAATTGAAGGAAAGGAACCCAGGTGTCCAACCCCAGATCTTCCTCTGATCACCCTTAGGCTGTAGCTACTTCAAACCCCCCTTTCCCATTATGTATCCCACCAAGGGGAAGAACTAGATCAATAAACTGAAAATGAAAACCTTTAAGGTGAGAGAAGAGAGAAGAGAAAAAGGGGATGGGAAGGATGTGAATAGTACAGACCACGACAATACAACTACTAGGGACAGAGAGTGTATATTTTTTAACAAAACAGATATGATCTCTGCTTTTACAGAATTTAGTCTAACAGGAAAAGCAGACCTGAACAAACATTAAGGTGGCAAATTGTGATAAAAGATCCAAAAGAAAGGAAAACAGAGGTAACTTAATTAAGAAGAGGGGGCAGTCATAGAGAGCATCTCTGAAGAAGTTAGATAGAAGCTAACACCTGGAGAATTGTACATTAGCAGACAAAAGAGGAGGGTGGAGGGAAGGGCACTTTGGAAGGCTCTGAAGCTTAGCATCATGTGAAAAGACAAGGGATAGGAGGTTGGAAGGCAGAGATATATATATAATGAGGGCCCTGAAGGCCATGAGAACTTTGAACTTAATTCCGAGTGCAATAGAAGACATAAAGGGTTTAAGTGAGGAGTGGCATCCTCTAATTTATGTTTATGCAAAGGTTGCTCTGTGGTTGCTGTGCACGGATTGCAGGGTCAGAAGCAAAATAGGAGTGGGGAGGTCAGGAGGATATTGAAGTACCCTGGCAAGAAGTTATGGCATCTTGGAATAGAGCGCTGGCTATAGAGCTACCTGGAAGTAAACTGATATAGGATGTAATTTGGAAGTAGAAAGAATAGAACTTGGGATGGTTTGATTACAGAGTAAGGAAGAAGGTGTCAAGAATGCCCTTCACTTACAAATAAGTAGTGGGATGTAATATACAGCACCGTGACTATAGTTAATACTAGTGCGTATTTCACAGTTGCCAGGAGAGTAGATCTTATCACAAGAAAAAAATTTTTAACTATGTATAGTGACAGATTAGACTTATTGTGATCATTTTGCAATATTTACAAATATCGAATCATTTTGTTGTACACCTGAAACTAATATATAGTTCAACAACCACAAAAAATAATCCTTTCAACTCAGGCTTGAAGGAATGATAAAATGAAATAAAATTTTCATAACTAAAAAATAAATGAACAAAAATGCCCTTGAGGTTTCCAGCCTGAGTGACTGGGTATGTGGAACAACCTTTCACTGAAATGGGAAACACAGGAGAAAGAGATTTTTAGGGAAGGAAGATCACATTCTTAAAGATGTTGTTTGAGATGCTATTATTAGAGGCAAGGGGCCTCTAATGAGTAGTCCACAGAATGTGAGGTAGTCGTCATACTGAGATTCCTTATGCTCGCACAGCAGCACTTGACACAATTCCAGTTGTACATTGTCCAACTTAAGCCTCACAGCAGCTCTGAGAGAGGCATGAATTGCTAGCCTCTTCTTATGGAGGCTCTGAAAGGTATGGTATTACTCAGCCTTTACCCGGCAACCCTACAATCCAGGCCACGTGCCCAGCAGTGAGGTTACAAGGTAGAAGATATAATGGGATAGTGCCACAATGCTCTTCCCAGAATTACTCTCCCCCATCCTTAGGCACACAAGTCTCAGGACAGGAAGCCCCATGAGTTATTAGACAACTCTAGGAGATAAAGACAAAAACGCCCAGAAAATTATAAATTTTCAAAGTGGGATAAAGTTTATACAGAAGCAGTTGAGGAGATGCATCGCACAAGGAGCTGAGCACCACAAGCCTGTCTCTGTAGTACCTTGGGGAATATAACCTCATTCTTTATGGAAGAGATCCTAGAATGGCTTGTGCAACTGCAGACTGAATTAATGAGATCAGAGACCTGTTTAAATGAAGTAAATACCATGTGTCCCTACCCATGTGTGGTACAGGTTGGTAAAAGGACACTGAGCATCTCTCTCTCCCAGACTCACGGGCTCTCATCCCAAGTATGTAATTTCCAAGCTAGTGGTGCTGAGTCCCAGCAGGAGCCACAGCGGCAGGCGCTCACCCATTGCACTGAAACAAAGCTGAAGCTGATGGCTCCATGCTTTGGGCACAGGGTTTGTGGGTCAGGTCACAACTACCCACCTCAGTGCTGTTACAAATGTCAAGGCTTAGCTTGCCTTACGATGGCCGTAATGGCATAGTGCCCCAGAGCTTAAGACTCAACGTTTCTTTCTCTAAAAGATGTTTTCTTTCTGGAGCCCAGAATAGAAACTTGTTGCTCCCCGTATTTCTCAGGCACTGATATCCTCATCCCAATTCTCTTCTCTATCCCTCCCCCAAAAAAGGATATGGGAAAGCAAGAGGGGAGACATATCTAACTAACCCTCCTACCCAGTTCTCTTTTGCCCAACAAAGCCTGCCTTTGCCCCAGACTGCCCAAAGCCTGGATACTGTTTAGAGCTCAAAGGTGGGGAGCAATAACTCTCACCTTGGACCCATGGCTGCCAGTCAAAGGGCTATTACAACAGGTACCATTTATATAATCTCCCCTCACCTGCACTGAACCCAAACTACTTGGTGAGTTAACTTGATCAATTCAAATTGAGAGGTTTAAATGCTAGTGAGCGGCAGTCTCTCATCTAGACCCAGAGGGCTTCCCTGGGAGGGAGAGCCTGAACGTAAATGCTCCTAACAGCAGACAGACACTGACCTTAGAATGAGCGTTTGATCTGGATAGCCTTCTCAAATCCTGTAAGCTCAAATCCTGCCTTTAAGGCATTAAGATTTATTGAAAAACTACATACATATTAAAACATCTTTAAATACATTTTCCCATTACAAGATTACAAATATACAAAAAATTCTGTCAAAGTCAGCATCTTGCATATGAGAAACAACTGTAGGAAACCTATACCCTAATTCCAACCTAAACTGGTATTCCCATCTGCCAAGACAAAACTGGCACAATTCATCTGATTTCTCAAGTCCAGCTGCTGAGAGTGAAACCACAGTATCCACATGCAATGTTTTTCTAAAGCAGCAGGTGACTCTCAGTTCTGAGGGGGAAAGAATCTGTCTAAAATTCTGACAGCCTCATAATAGTTCAGGGAAAACGGGTTGGTGGCAATTCTCTTCAACAATATTTTGACTGAACTCCATGGTGGTCTTCTCTCAAAATAAGTAATGAAGTATTAAATTATTCTCTGACTGATCAGGGCACTGTACTCAACCCAGCTGAATGCAATAAATAATTATATTTCTTCTTGCCAGGATGAACAGGGAGGTCCTTGAGCAACAGTGTTTCAAATTGAGAATTCAGTCCCAGGAAAGAGCTCTCTGGCTCATGGGATATCTAATGTGGACAGACATTGGGTGTAACCCTTTATCTTCATCCTCATAGTTCAGAAAATTAGGGCCACGGTTTTCTGACTTGAGTACGAGTTTGAATCCTTATTATAAAGGAGGCAAAGATTCCTTGGAAATTTGAAGCTGCCTTGGGAAGAGGCACACAGGAAAATGGAAGGGACACGATGAATATAGCAGCCCATCTGTTGGTTCCTAGGTCATCTATGAAGTCACTCTTTCACCAAGTTCTGGTCACTATAGTGCAGATGTCAGGGCTGTTAAGGAGTCATCCTGGTATCGACATTCACTGTAATTTTCTGTAATGCCACATTTTTTCTTCCTCCTCCAACCAACCCTTTCACAAAGAGGTATCAACCCAGGAAGCTGCTAGGATGTCAAATGTTTAGTGAAGGAAGTGAGCCTACACCCAGATGTGCCATGAGTTGACGTTGTAAACACTGCAGAATTAAGATTAGTGGCCAACCCAGGAAATAATACTAGGACAGGAAAGAGATGCCCACAGCCATGTGCTTTGAATCTCTCTGAATTCTTAATGCATTGATTATGAAGGAAGGAGGAATCATCCATGTGAGCAGTAATTCCAGCCGTTACTGCCAGAAACTTCTCAAAGCAGTCTCAACATAAGTGCTGGCACCCTTGCTGGTGTTAGCTTTCCAAGTATCTGAAGATGCTTTGCTTCAAGCCTGAAGTGCTATCATCTGTCTTGAGGCGCTTGGGTGAAGGGGATGTCATTGAAGGCGGACCCTTTCTCCTTACCTAAAGAGCAAAGAGAGAGTCACGGTCAGCTCAAAACTCTCATAAAAGTACTTTAACTTCAATTAACTCTTAAATAACTCATAGTGAAATCATGGACAATTATAAAAAAACATATACAAACTTTTCAGGCAAGTTTCAAAGCTGATTACCCACTGGGGGTAGTAACCTCCCTGTATGTTACTAGAGAGTGCCAAGATTAACAACACCACAGCATAAGCCTTTAAGCCAGAAATACATATATTTTTAATAGATATATAAATAAATTCAGCTTTGGAGAGCCACCAAATCAGTTCTTAAATCCTCTACCTGAGGCTTAGACGATTCCTTTGCTGCTCCAGCCTTAACAGGAGAGAGTGTATGGAAGACAAAGTTTCTTGAATTTCGGGGAGCACTGGGATTGAGGTCAGAGAGGGCAGCCAGTTTCTGAAGCACAGCTTTGGGCTGGTTTAGCAATGAGCCTGTCTTCACCTGAGGAAAGAAGCGTCATCTGGCACCAAATCCCAAGTTCCAAGAAAAGAATAGTAAGTCAGTCCCTCCCTGCCTCCTCCAGGTATTGAGGGGACATATTCCTACTCTACTCAAGTAGAAAAGAAATAGCAGACTCCTTTGACATCTACTCCCATTTCCTGCAGTCACACCCTCTCCTCCCTTAGCCTGACCTGGGCCTTTATAAACTTGCAGATCATGATACAGGCTAACAGGTCCCCAACCAACCTGGTGGGCACTTCCTGGTGTGATAGCTTCAAAAGGATTTCTGAGTAAAGACTTTGATTCTTGAATAACCACAGTGTGATTAGCTGAAAAGAAAAGACAGAGAGGCTTGTCCTGGACAAAGCTGGGTAGAATTACTTTTAAATTTAAACAAGCTAAGAAGCCTTTAATTAAAGTAAAGCTATAGGAACTGGGATTATTTTATAATGGTGACTTGAAACTATAGTAAGTGGCTACAAGAAGACCAACAACCAAGTTGAACGTTATCAACTAACCATTAAGTTACGAGAAAAAACAAGAGCAGTAAGAGTGTGAAGTAGTGTTTAAGAGCCTCAGCTCCGGTGTTAGATATATCCAGGTTCAAATTCCACCTCCAACACTTAGGTACATAATCCTGAGCAACTAAATAAAGAAGCCAGAATTCGCTACTTTGAGCTGCCTTAGAACAAACATAAAGCAAAGCCAGTTACATATACTCACAAATACAGCATCCATTGCCCAATAGTCTAAGCTCCAAGAACATCATCTTTCTCTACTTCTGAAGGGCCTCTTTAAGATATTAGACACAGGCTCATGACTAAACTGTTACAGCTCCTGAAGGCTGGAGTCACCTCGAAGGCTCCAGCACTAACCACCCAGGGGGCTGGGCCCTGAGGAGAACCTAGAGCTCACCATTT
The DNA here is from genome assembly GCA_032199065.1 of Smutsia gigantea. Lineage (NCBI taxonomy): Eukaryota > Metazoa > Chordata > Mammalia > Pholidota > Manidae > Smutsia > Smutsia gigantea. The sequence continues at coordinate 83,989 of JAVSCE010001857.1, read as the reverse complement.
TTCTGCAGCGCTCTGGCTGTAACTTTCTTGGCTAGCATCATAAACTGACTGTCTTCCCCAATTTCTTCTTCTTCAGCTGAAATGTTTCCCTGCTGTGCCTGAGAATGAAAATCAGACATCATTAAAAGAAGTCTGCAGCTCCCCCCGAAGAGTTAGCATAGCCTGGACTATGAAGCTAAGGTATCTTGGGGTATCATTTGTTTCCTTTTTTTGCAATCTTCTGTTGCTTTAGACAAAGAAACATGAAGAGAATTACCCATGGTAACCTTCTCAAAGGTCAAAATGAAATTCAAGGATTAAGAGGGAGAGCAATATGTTGCCCAAGATTTTGAAACTATCATGGCAAGCTTGATGTCCTCTCCTCATAAACCAGGGTGAGAACGGGTGACTTTCTTGCAGGCATCCTACCTGGTCTCGAAGCCACTGCTCTCGTTCAATTCGCTCCTTCCTCCACCTGGCTTCTGTCTCATCGAGCTGTTCTTCAATCTGATCATCATCCGAGTCTCTGTGGAACAAGTCCATCTGGGAAGCATCATCTAAAGCAAAGAGTTAAGGCCATCAGCATTCTGTAACTCCCACAGGAGAAGGTGCCTGGACAGACACAAATGGACTCTCATCATTCACCACCTACTGACACAAATGTTTCCCATCCGCTAACAGAAAATAATGGTACAGCCAGGTCCACCACAATAGCCTGTTATAGTTTAGATTTCCACTCGCCATCTTGAACTGGACAAACATGTACATTTTACCATTTGCTTCTAAAGGCAACAGCCAAGATACCTGTGTTTTTCCATCGGAATCTCCTCACCCGTCCAGGACCATCACTATGCAGGTCCCCATCAGCAAGGTATCTCTCTTGGTATAAACGTAGCTGTCGCTTATCATCATCCAACATTGTTTTCCTACAGGAAAAATAGGGTGTTCAAAACCAGGACCATTCTGGCCGGCTAACGGGCCTGCCTTAAGACACACCCCATTACTCTGAAGGGCTTGGTGGGATACTCACATGTGTATTTTCTTAATTTGATTCTGCAGTTCCTCATCAGAAGGAAGTACTTCATCAATTTCATCCTGTTCATATTCATCAATTTCTTCCCCATCATACTCATCTTCACTTCCCACGTCACTCCCCGATACCTCTGCCTCATCCTCCAGGTATTTCTTTAATCTCCTGGAAAATAAATTTGAAGGTTAGAAAATGCATACTGTATGTGATGGGCATCAATGCATCATCATCTCAAGAGGGGTACCATTATTTCCTTCAATATACAGTTAAGGAACTGAGACTCAGAGAGTAAGCGACTTACCCAAGGTCATACATCTAGGAGGTAGAAGACCCTGGATTCAATTAGGTTGGTGAATTTGGATGGAGAACTTTCTATCTCCTCTCTACATTGGGATATACCTAGTGGAAAGTTCAAACTATTTTGTTCTGTATTTAAGCTCACCAGTCACCAGTTTTAGGAGACAGACAAGAGGTAGGACTGTATAGAAGGGTAATAGACTGGGACTTCTTACAGTCCACCAATCTTGACCAAGTTAGAGGCATGACTGAGGCTCAGAGATACTGGTAATCAAAATCACTACTTGTTAATTTTTTTTACTTCAATTCCTATTGAGAACAAATCTGCTGTCACTCTGGGTTTGAAGTCCTGTTGTCTATGGTCATGAGTGGCAGAAGTTTGTCAGCTTCCTGAAAGCTAATTTTTATCAAAGACTTGTACTATTTTTTTTTAAAGCGGAGTTCTTCCAAATCCTAGGATCACTGGGGAATTCCTAGTGGCTACTAGCCACTAAGTTTCTCAATCTTCCCAACCCCTCTCTTTGAGCAGTTCAACTTTTAGCTATCATTCATTATAAAATTTCATATGAACAAAGCACTCTGTAGTCAAATAAGGTTTAAGAACCATTGCCTTAGAAAAATCTATGCATGACCCAAAGCTGTATGAGATAATTTGACAGGTGACAAATTAGAACCCCAAATTGATCTTAATAGAATGGAATGATGGGTTAAAAACAATAATATAAATCTAGGAAGGATCAAAATGTTCTAAATATGAATTCCAAAAGTCATCCATGTACAATATAATATTGAAAACCTATTAAAATGGTCTTTATAAAAATTTTAACATCATGGGGAAATGCTTATGGATATGATAAGTGGGAAAAAAAGCAAGATGCAAAATTGTACATATAAAAAAATTTGTACAGATTTCAACTATACAAAAATGTATGTATAAAAAAGGTTATGAGGCAATAATCAGCACCAACACTTTCATAAATACTCTGGACGGTGGACCTGGATGATTTCTAATTTATATCTTTCTATATTCTTTTAAATATATAAAAGTCAATGGTTTACTTTCATGATCGGAACAACAACGAAACATTTAAAAAAATAAAGGGGTCATTTGCCCAAGACTAGGATGAGGCAAAGACTGAATGACAGTAATTAATAGGAAAAAAGACCCACGTAATTTTAGTTGTCTAGTTGTCTACTAGATCCCAGGATCTACAGTCACTCAGCTCTTATGATTTTTGGTTACTTTATGAGTAGTATGCATCCCCCAAAATGGATGTGGCTGTACCACCATATACACAGCGGAAGTCAGACCACACCTGAGGATCAAGAGTAAATCCAGTAGGTGAGGAGCCTGGAAGCAAGAAAACGGTCACCTGAGAAACAGCAGAAGGAACTCAATGTTTAATATAGAAATCACTTCAGGAGGACAGGACCATCTTTAAATACTCAGAGAGATCATATGAATGGATTTTACTTAAACCGTGTTAACCACAAAAGGCAAAAATAGAACCAGCAAATTTAGATAAATTGGTGACAAGCTCAACTCAACTGTTAGGAGAATTTTCTGGCAATTGAAGGAATGGACGTAACACTTACATTTGCCTTTTCAACTTCTCAGATTGCTTCAGGAGCTCTTCTTCATAATCTTCATCTTCCTGGCCTTCCAGAGCCAGATCTTCATCATCAGAGTCACTGTGCTCATCCTGCAAAATCATACAGTCCCACTCGCAAAGGTAAGCAGAATAAAATATGCCCTCATATTAACAAAATTCTCCCCAAACATCTCATTCAAGGAAATTGCTTCTGATAACAAGCCAAATTTAGAATTATCAAGAACTCAGACTAGAAGAAAAACATACAGGAGCAATACATGGAATTCAGTTATGACTACTTTGTTCCCTTTAAACCCACCTCGTCACTCTCAAATTCATTATGGTCTGGGACAAGCCGAAAGTCTCCAAACTCCTCCTCGTCACCTTCTTCTTCTTCTCTAAGATGCAAATCAACAAAAAGTTCATGAAAGCCAACTACAAGCAGTCAGCCAACTTGAAAATTGCAAATATTTCATAAGTACCAACAATCTCTTCAGGAAATAAGGTATCTTGCCTTTTTAAATATATTTTTTTAATTTTGATAAAATACACATAACAGAATTGACCATCTTAGCCACTTTTTAAGTGTCCATTCAGTAGTGTTTAAGCTTCACTATTGTGTAACAAACCTCCCAAACTCTTTTCATCTTGCAAAACTGAAATTCTTTTTCCTTTAAAGAACAATTACCCATTTCTCTCTCTCTATACCTCCTGGCAACCACCTTTCTACTTTCAGTCCCTATGAATTTGACTACTTTAAGTCCCTCACATAAATGGAATCATACAGAATTTATAGTTTTGTGGCTGGCTTATTGCATTTAGCATGGTGTCCTCAAAGTTCATCCCTACTGTAGCATGTATAAGAATTTCCTTTTTAAGGCTGACTATTCCATTATTCCATAATAATATATACAAACACCTACACACACACACACATACACATTTTGTTTATCCACTTGGGATGCTTCTATTTTTTTACTATTACTAATAATGCTGCTATGAACATGTGTACAAGTACCTATTCAAGTCCATTTTAATTTCTTTTGTGTATACACCCAAGAGTGTAATTGTGGGATCATATTCTAATTTTTAATTTTTTGAGGAACTGCCATTCTGTTTTCCATAGCAGCTTCACCATTTTACATTCCCACTAGGAGTGGACAAGGGTCCCAATTTTTCCATATCCTCACTAATTCTTGTTATTTTGTTTAATAGCAGCCATCCTAATGGATATGAGGTAGTATCTTATGGTTTTGATTTGCAGTTTGCTAATTATTAGTGATGTTGAGCACTTTTATGTGCTTATTCTTCCCTTTTTTTACCCTGTTCTCCATCAATTAAATGAAAGCATTGTAATTTCCTTACTATGCAAATATGAGACTCATACCTAATGTAAGAATCTCAGAGAAGACATGAAGCCTCTAAGATGACAAGTTATTGCTAAGCCCAGAGAAGGTGACCCCAGGATTTTATCAGAAGACTGGGCCTTCCCAAGTTCCCTCCAATCGCTGAGACATACCTGTCTGTTGGGAAAGAGCCTGAGCAAAGAGCAAGTGCTTCTTGCATTGGATCATCCATGCTGCTCTCCTTCTCCTGTTTATGTAACTCTGATGGAGCCAGAGCAGAGGCCTCTACATCACAACAAAGATTTGTCACCACAAAATCACAGCTTTATCTGCATTCACCAGCCATCTAAAGACATGCCTGCTCAATACAATTAAGGTAAGCTTGCCCAAGAAAGCCCACCATTCATTCATTCAACAAATCTTTATTTAGTGCTTACTATGTGCCAGGCACCAGATATACAGTAGTGAACAAAAGAAAGATCCCAGCTTTCACAGAGCTCACTTTCTAGTAGGGGAGAAAGGGGCATGCAGGTGGGAGTGAGCATTTATGTGAAATTTATCATACACTAGACACTGTTCTAAGCTTTTCACATATATTAACCATAAATGACCAATCATGTGGCCAAAGCTAAAGCAGTGTTGACAATTTACCACCCTAAGAATGTGAGAGCTCTAAATGTCAGGAAGCTAAGAATTCAACCTCTATGCAAGAATCCATCATGGCCCCGTTTTCTGTGAACTTTTTGCCCAAGAGTAAAGGGCTTTTTTTCAAAGGCACTGATTTAACATATTTGGCTGTGTTGAGCCTAATGCTCTCTGTTGGGTATTTACCCTGTGAAGTGAATTTTCCTGAACAAAGATTCAGAAGTTCCTCCATGTTCTCTTTCTTGTCGCTGTTCACGGACAGAGGTTTTTCAGCCTGAGACGTGAAATTCCCAGTACACAGATCCAGCAGCTCTTCCATGTTAGCGTCCATGGCGTTCTCATCCATACTGGCTAATGGCAATCGAGGCTTCAAAGCTTGGTACTGATTCCTGTGGTTTCTAACATTTAAGAACCTACAGGCACAATGAAAAGTGTAAGAAATTCTCTAGGGAAAAAAAACAAATAGGTGAAAGACTCTGAACTCATTTCCAATACCGATGTTAGAAGCTGAATCCCAAACCAGAAGACCAAACAGTCAAACCTTAGGCTTGTGATATCTAAAGAGGGAGGGGGAAGTTTTATGAAGAATAAATGCTATTCAAAAGGTAAAGGGTAATGGATAATTTTGGCTTCAGATGATGCTGGAGGAGGGCTTGGTGTTACATCCATATGTGCCACAGGTCTGCCAATTCTTAATCCCAGCCAATAATCTTAGCATGGTAGAATGGATATAGGGAAATTCAATGGCTTTACAAGAGCTATGCATTTCACATAAGGCAGAGATTGAAGGATCAGCATGCAAGCAAGGGCTATTTACATTTTGTTTTCTGTAGAGACTTTGTTCAAACTTGCAGAATGTAATACTAATGGTCTGCACACCTCTTTCTCAGAAGAGAAAGCACAGATGGAGTGACAGAAGCTTACTTTATTTTTAAACAAAATTAAGCAGTACCCAGCACCATCCCACCCACAGAATCATGAAACTACCTACCCATCTGCATCCAACAGTTGGCTCTGAGTGTCATCTTCTAAACAGAACTGGAAGTCGCCTGCTCCTAGGAAAAGTGTCTTAGGCTCTGGGGAGGCGTTATACAGATCCTGGGAATCCTCTATGGGAAGTGAAGGCTCAGACAGCTTTCCTGAACTCTGGCACCACAACAAAACCAAACAAAAACAAAACATTTTACAAATGTCATTCACTGTCATGACAACAACAGAAGTTGCTATTTGCAATATTTAATCTACTCTCAGGCAATTGTAGTTGAGGAGGACAATGCATAGCCAAGAGAAGCATAAGGAAAAATATCTTCAAGAAAGTAAGAACACTGGATGAGGCTTGTTTTTAATACACAAAGGGGGTGGATTCTTTAAACTGAACATACATATGTGGTGGGAGTCGGTTGGCTTGGACACACTTTATTTAGCAATGTGGGAAGCAAAAGAGGGAGAAGATTAGAAAACCATTACCATCTTACCTTAGAAGCAGAGCTAACCAAACTGGCTCGAAATAGCCCAGGGGAAGGAGATCTGAATCCCCCTGCTGTAGGGAAAAAACTGGTCCCACGGCCTATTTGTCTGTTGCAAGGCTGATAGGATGGAATTGTGGAGCCAATCAGCTCAAAGCTGCTATTGTGGCTGCTCTCCTTTGTTAGCAATGAGCATGAATCATCATCATCTAAAGAAAGAAAAATACTTTTTTAAGTGCATGATTCCAGAAATAAGGTGGATTTGTTTAGGAAAAAGAGCTGAGAACGAAACTGTCAGGTAACATTCATAGGCAAACCTCTCAAGTTATATGTTCCAAAACATTAAAATGAAGGTAAATTACAGTACTAAAATAGCATTATACAATCAGCGTTTCTCTCTCTGAGCTAATGACACCTGAAAGTTCCCATATTTTTCTTACCCTGGCTAATAATGCCTATGATCACTCCATTATCCAATTACTTATACATCTTCTTTTGATCTACATATGATAGGAATGTTTCATGATTCAGTGAACACACATGAAATACATATTATATGCCCATAGTCAACTATGACTGACCCTTGAACAATGTGGGAGTTAAGGGCACCAACCCTGCTGTGCAGTTGAAAATCTGTGAACAACCTCTGACTCCCCAAAAACTTAACTATTAATAACCTACTGTTGACGAGAAGCCTTACTGATAACAAACTGTCAATTAGCACATATATGTTACATGTATTATATGCTGTATTTGTACAACAAAGGAAGCTAAAGAAAATAATTTTTTGAATTGTTGCAAATCTCCAAAAAATTTCCCAATATATTTATTGAAAAAAATCCACATATAAATGGACCTACACAGTTCAAACCCATGTTGTTCAGGTGTAAACTGTATAAAGAAACTACATGTAAGTTTTTAAAAATGGAACCAAGAAAAATATTCTAATTCATAAATTTCCTTTCATTGCCACATGTACGACTAGGTAAAGTCCTTAAGTGTTAAAAAAATGGAACCTTATGGAATTGTAGTCCTGAAGTGTCAAAGCTGGAGGGTCAAAGAAAAGTCAAGTTCTGCATAAGAGTCACTACTTACCCAGTTTGCTAGGCCTTTTGCCCAAGTTTTCATCTGTTTCTGATTTTTCTTCACTAGGAAAGTAGCTACAAAATGAGAAGGTAGTGTTTGAGCAACTGTTTCTGCTTATTAGATGGGCAAATCCAAGGCAATCTTATCTTTCCTTAGAGAAAATTACTTACCCCATCTTGGAAGAGTTGTCCTTGAATAGAAGCAAGGTAGAATCTGATGAGACGGGCTTGGGAACAGAGAGAAGGCTAGCTGACTTGCCAATTTCACTACTCCCATAATTGTTTTCTTTATCCACTTCTTTCTCATCTTTGGTTTCCATTTCTTCATTACTGAGAAGGAATTCTGTATTCTTTACCAATCACACAGCCCCAAAACAAAATAGTATCAGTCAAAACATGTAAAAGCAAAATACTATTAGCCTGAAATACAGCTGCTTGGTTACAGGTCACATCTTAAATCTGAAAGGGTAAACACGCAGGTTTGGTCTAACCATTCTCATTAACATAATTTTCCTTTTATACTTATTTTACCTTTACTCTCCCTAAATTGCTACAAGATTATGAAAGAAGATAGGATTATCATTTTATTGAGGCAGTGAGAGGTTAAATGATTAGCCTGAGACTGCAGGACAACTACTGGCTTTAACCCAACCACAGGCTGTGACATGCTGCTCAGTTCAGCAACAGCTTTCTTCTTTCTTAACTCAGGGCTAACTACTGGCTAACTTCTTCAAGTGACACCAGCGAGCGTTTAAACATGGATTTTTTTTTTAAATACTCCAAATTCTATCATCATTGATCTTCCCTAGGTGGAAAACAAAACTATAGAACAGGGGAAGCGGCCCTGCTACAAAAACCCTCAAGAATGAAATTAATTCAGGAAGGTCTCAGCCTGCCTGGGAATTTATTCAGGACCTCAACCTGACAAAAGTTAAAACTGCTTTCTATTCTGAACAGAAAAACCTCAACAAACAACAAAGATAAAAGTTTCTATTAATTAAAAGTTTCAAGCCCATTTCAATAGTAGCATTATAATATAATATATAAACTAACAGGCAGAAGCCAAGGCTATGGCTCTGTGAACTGTAGGTGTTCAGTGGTGCCGACAGAATTGAATGCCCTAAGATTTAGGTATATATAGCTAGCTACATTCACCTCTGCCCCTAAAATCTCTTCCATAGTTGAACATGCTTATACTCTTCTTCAAATCTTATTTTCTTTCCCTTATTCATCATGACCAACTAACAAAATTATATAATTGCCAGAAACCTCCTGAATGCCTTCCTTTTCTTCTTCCTCTAACTCCCCCTCTTCCTCCTCATCTCCATCTTCCTCAGATTCATCTGTCATTTCTTCCTCCTCCTCCTCTTCAAATCCATCTTCGTTATCTAACTGAAATAATGCCTGGCGCTTTTGGCGTTCCTCAAACCTTCGGAGTTTCATTGCTTCTTGCAGTTTAGCTTTCAGCACCTGAAGCTTTTCACCTGCACAGAAATATGAAGAAATGCTTTAGACATAATGACTGACTACATACTACGATAATAGAAGCGTGCATTTAGAACATTTGGAAGTGCTCTCATTGCATCCCAAAAGGAAAATCAGAGACCTTACTATTCTAGGCTTTTGCTATCTTAACAAATGGGGAGTATTATGAATTGAAGTGTACAAAAATTGCCATAATTATGTTCTACACCCTGGGATATATACCACACAGAGATAAAAATACTACTACAAAGGGCCAAAAATAGGGTGAGGAGTGTGACTTCAAAAGTGTCTGGTTCAGAAGCCACGAAAGAAAACACTGATAAATTTACCTTTATTAAAGAAAAACAACCTACAAGTAAAATGGGCAAAAAAGGAATTGGAAGTTAGAAAAATGAACATATATTGTTAATAACATATCAAAAATAATGCTTAACCTCACTTCCAGTTAAAGAAATATAAATCAAGGTAAATGACAGCCTTTTTGATATATCTGGCAAAAATTAAAAAGTTTGATAATTCTCACTGTTAACAGGAGGAAACAGGAACTCTTACACACTGTGATTTAGAGTGTAAATCGGTGAAACTATTTTGAAGGTATGATAGATATAAAACATGGAATGACATAAAAATTTGACTCAATTCCACTGTAAGGAATTTTGCATCTAGATACACCAATGTATCTCTGATACTAGGATGAAACATTGTGTGAAATACCAAAAACTAGAACAAACAAGATGTTCATTAATAGGAGTATGGTTAAATAAGCCATGCTATATTCATGCAATGGAATATTATGCAGCTATTTAAAAAAACATCAGAAGCATTATATGTTCTGAGCTCTGGAGTTAGTTCTGGATTAGGCTGCTGGTTCTACTACTTACTAGCTGTGTAAATCTGAGCAAGTTGTTTAAATGCTTTGTATATCAGTTCCCTCATATATAAAGAAACTAATGTTATCTACTGTAAAGCCTCTGGAGCAGCACCTGGCAGGGAATACATGTTCAGTGTCTCTCCCTCACACATACATGCACACACACATACACACAATGGTATATGCATATGAATTTTCCTAGGGCACACAAGAAATTGTTCACAGTTGCCTTTGGGAAAGATAATTTTTCATTTTATACCTTTCCCTTAGTGTTTTAATTTTTTTTCTATGTGACATATTACTCATATTTTCAAAGTGGGACTGGGAACAAAAGACCTGTCCCTAATACACTGTTAAAACAAAAAAGCAGATTACCAAGCAGAAGGCATATGGTATGATTGCATTTTTTTCTAAAACATATACATATATATACACAGAATTTAAAAGGAGAGGTATCCACCCCTACACATCGAGGCCATGCTACACGTGAATTATGCTAGAAATACTGCTGTCCAATCCCCAAAGTCTCCAAGGAAAAAGATTCTTTAATTTTTATGATAGTCTAAGGTAGCCATGAAGACCTGCCAGAGTACAGAGCATAAAGAAAAAGGGAAAAAAAAAGTGAACTCAAATACCTGGTTTTGTGTGGCTTGCTCCATCCACCTTCTCAGCTGCCAAAGTCACAGGTACCACACCTGCCTTCAGCTCTTCCTTCCCATCAGTGCCCACATCTTTCACTATGATGTTCACATTCACCCTCTGACCAGCCCTGGGTTTGGCAGCTGGATTAGCATGCTTCCAGAAGCGCTGCTTCAGTGCTTCCAGTTCTAAAAACAAACACCAACCAGTATGTCAATTTGCCAGGCTCCAACTCTTTCCTTTAAGATTCCGATGAAGAATTATCAGCTAAATTGTTTTAAGCTCAACAAAGTTCTAGGGACAATACACACACACGCAGATATCAAATTGCTTTGCTACTAAACCTATGTTGAATTCAGTGTAGCACAGAGAAGACAAGTAGTGACTCTGTGGCATATTACTACACTGATGGACGGTGACTGCAATGGGGTATGGAAGGGGACTCAATAATAAGGGTGAATGTAGTAACCACATTGTTTTTCTTGTGAAACCTTCATAAGAGTATATATCAATGATACCTTAATAAAAAAATATATTAAAAAACCCACCTATGTTGAGTTCATATAACTTAACCCAAATGAATGACTGCTACAACTGTTCTTCCTCAATATACTTCAAAAATCATTTTAAGATAGAAATTTACAACTGAAGTTTACTTCATGAATGAGTGAATGAATGTTGATCCTAACTTCATATATTATTACACAATAGGCTGGTCTAGAAACCAAATTTTCATGCTAAATATTATTTCTGAAGTTAAAAAATAAAGCCTACCATGTGCTGGCATGGTACTAGTTCCCTATTTTTTATAAGCCAATTATAATGTATATAAACTACTCAGCCTCTCCAAGCCTCAATCTCTTCATTTGCAAAATAATACCTGAGGCTCTGAGAAGAAACATAACTAATAAGAATCTATCTGTGTCTAATATAGTAGGCACTGAAAAAAAGAGGTTTCTTCCTTTTCCTGCCTCTCAGTCCAGGACTGTTTAGATAACTTCTAGTCCCACATAAAAAAAATCTCACAGTGTCTAGTATAGTAAATACTAAAAAAAATAAATGTCTCTTCCCTATCTCTTAGTCTGAGACTGTTGAGACAACTGCTAGTCCCACCCAACAAAATTTTCCCTCTCTGTTTTGGGCAACACCTTATCCCCATGCTTCTTTGTTAATGGAGCTCTGCTAGTTCTGTTACACCATCCTTCCTCCCACCTCCTGCTCTGGTCACATTGACTTACACATCCTCCCGATATATACAAACAGAGCCTTTTCTGTCCCTTCCAAGAATATCCTTGTTCCACTTCCATAAAGTCTACCCATTCAATCATCAAAGACTCACCCACCAGATACTGTGTCAGACAGAGCACGTGCCACCATAAACTGTTTAATAAAGGAGAGTCTTGATGTAAATAATTTCACTAATAACAGAAGTAGCAGCCACTATTTGAGTGCTTCTTTATGCTGTTTGTATGCATTATTTCAACAAATCTTCACTACAGTCCTGTGAACCAGATAGTGTTACTGTTTCATTTTTTAAAAGATCATTTGGAGAGGTCAAAGAGCACACTCAAAGTTAAACAGTAAGTGGCATAATCCAGATTCAAACCCTGGTCTTGCTACTGAGCCTAAGCTCTAAATTATCATGCACACAGCCTCAACATGGAGAAGGAGACACCCAATTTTATCTACGAGTCGGAAGTTTATCAAATGTAGTAATAGTCGAGTTCTGTCTTGAAGGCTCATTCATTTAATAAATGTGCATGCCCAGTGTCATCCACTGTGGAAGCAGTAAGGACAGAGTAGGGAACAATCCAAAAGATCCATACTCAAAGCATAAAGGGGAAGGCAGTGAACAAGATACTTTATCCACCTACTTTTCAAGCTGTCCTTTGACCACCTATGAGAGCACACCTTTCCCTCCTCTGAACTCCCATCGTACTGTATTCTAAATGTTTCTTTCAATAAAGAATGGTTTGGCTTTTCCTTTTTCTTCACATTATTTTTTATAATTTTCAGTGACACCTGTTCACCATGGGCGATGTCACTTTCCACTTCTGCATTACTGTTATTTGCATACTTCTCTCCCCTGCTAGAGTGGTAAGTAGCTGAAGTGTAGGACAAATGTTGGATTTCTCTTGAAATGCCCTCTAGCACCTCATGCAGTGGACAGTTTGTCATACCATAACACAAAAGGCATAAGTTTCTTCTGTATATTGACTTATCAATAGGCTTCCATCTTAAACAAGATTTAGAACGTTCTGATATCCTGCCAAATTGACCTAAATAGGATGCTACCTGTATCTGGTTCATCTGTAGAGTAAGATCATGTATGGTTATCAGTTTCTCCAGTGTTCCCTGTCCTAGTGGCAAAATGTCAAAAGCTGCCAGAATAAATCACTGTGGGGAGGCTCCCCACAATTCAAAGCATTACCTCTGTTGGTTTCAGGTTCTTCAAGTATCACAAAGGAATCCTCATCAGCACCCAGCCGAGGTTTAATAAAAACATCTACTCCCAGTTGCCTAAGTCTATCCAGAGTGAACCGCCTCACTTTTTCATGTGGCACAGCTGCTGCTGATTTAGTCTGCTGCCTGGGTGCTTCCACCTTTTCCTCTGCTTCTTCTATTTTTTTCAGGCCTTCTTCTCCCTCCAGGGCATGAGGTTCAGGTGCCAGAAGCCCTCCAGCCTGATACCCCTCACTGTCCTTATTCCTGAGGAAGCTGGATTCCTGTTGTGCCACTGAGCTGTCCTCAGGTGAAGGGCTAGCATGGCTCTGCTCCTGTTTCTTCTGAATTTCCAGCTCTTCACTTCCCTTATGGCAAGACTCATCTGATCCAGTAGCCACCTGGGGTTCTTTTGCAGGAAATGCATTAATTTCCATTTCATATCCTGCACCTGTTGTCTGCACCTGTTGTCCTGCACCTCCATCTTTGCTATGGTGTTCATTATTCATCTCTATTGTATTTGCAGCATCTGTGATTTCTTTGTGCTGGTTTGACTGATACTTAGATGACCTACAGAAAGGAAAATGAGCTGAAACTGAAAATTGTCCTAAATGTGAAACATTCTCATCCCTTAACATTTGGTGAATTGGTCAAATTGATTTTAAGGGAGTGAGGAACCTGAACTTTTTACACCAGATGTTTGCTACAAAACTGAATGTTTACGAAAATTGTAATCACAAAGAAAGAGAGTTCTTACTTCAGTAGTGCCATGGCATTTCCCTGGCAAGTGGGCCGGGGTTTACGTTTGAAGAAATCATGAATGGTTTTATTCTCAGGCATGTGATAAGGAAGATTAAGTGCAGTCTCTACAAAATGGAACAAAACAAGCAAATACATATACTTATATTCTGAAATGTCATTTCATATTCTGCTAACTAAACAATACAACCAAGTCCATCACCAGGAACAGAAAACAATCCGGGAATTAATAAAGACAGGATCTAAGTATAAAAGAACTCCCTGAAGACCAGCGGCTTGTAGACCTAGTTGTGAAATCAAACTGATTCAGAAAGTTTTTTTTTAAATACAGACTTTTGGACCAAATTTCAAGCCTACTGAATCAGAATTTCTGTGGGACCTATGAATTCACATATTTGAAAAGTTCCCAAAGGGATCCTGATGCAGAAAAACTATTAAAAAAAAACCCTCCCTCCTTAAACCACCATCAGTTCTGCAAATTCTCTAACATTATACTAATGTTCCAGAGGCTTTAGAACAATGGCCATTCACCAAGATCAACTTTAACTTGATTCATGTTAGACATGTTAAGAAACCAAAAATTCCCAACATCCAATTTGAGCTTAGAAAGAAATACTGTGATTTGCCTCAAAGTTTACTGTACTGGTTTGCATTACCTCGAATAAGGCGTTGAGTCTCACTATGCAGTTTCTTTAATGCTTCCTTACTTAACTTGGCTGCCTTCCTTTCCTTAAAGAAACAAAAAATGGGACTACATTAATTATCCAGAAAGATATTTATCCCTTTAGAGTTTCCTTTCTCCAAGAAAAGACAGAAGGGGAATAGTGGGCACCAATAAGTTTGATACAATATAAACTCAAGCTCATTTATTTGCACATCACATAAAATTCAATCCAATCCGTATCTGTGTCCCTAATATATACGAAGCAATATCTCGGAAGCCAGGAAAATGTGACAGACATGACATTTCTCTGAGACATACACAGTCTCCTGGGGAAAGAGATCAACATGACAACTAAGCAGAACTCCACCTCACCTTCTTCATGGTGCTTTTTGGTAACTCACTTTCTTCTTCAAATGAACAGACCCCACTCTCCAAAGACAGTTCCTTTTTCTAAAAGAGAAGATTACAAGTTGAATAATATGGACAAAAATTAAACTAAACTAAGAGGATGTTGCTTACTCAAATATTGCTTTTGTACTCCAACATCCCATCATGCTACATTAATAATTATCAAATAGAAAATTTTATACACCGCATCTTATAATGCCTACAAAACAAACGACATCTCAAATGGAGTTCGGGTTCTCATTTCTTGGACCTCTGTGCCTATGGAGAGACAATACTCCCAAGGAGCTAATCTTAGGAAGAAAAATTAGGCTTCCAAACACTCAGGACAACAATGCTTTGACTGATGCTTCTATTTGATCCCCTTCCTGAAATCCCACAAATCCATTTCTGAGAGGCCTCAGGATTATAGAATTCATATCTCTGCTCCATTATTCACCTGCTTCTTAAACAACATAAAGTATCTTACTCCCCACACTCCCAACTTTCCTATGAGGGCAATCAAAATATTGTTTTCCAGACAAGTTAGCATGTCTATCGCTTGTACTGCACAATTCCAAAATTAACACCTGAAAAACTTAAATCAATCGACACATTTTTCTTCAGTTGGAAACAAATAAAGGTTCTAAGAGTGAACCAGAAAACAAAGCAAAGGTTAGAGACAGAGGTTAGTTCTTATTCCAATCATCTTTTTACTTGCCTTGTGTTTTACTTTGTTTTTCACAGCTGCCCTTATTGATTCTAATGATTCTTCATCTTCCAGTGGAGAACTATTTTCCTCCTCCAACCCGGTTTCAAAAAGGTCTTTATCCACAAGAAGACAGCCACTATCATTAAAAGGCTGTTTCACATCATCTTCCTGGATAATGCATAAAGAAAAAGCAAAATCCAAACATTTCAAAACCCAGTTATTTCACAGCATCATATGTTAATTTGGATCAGGTTAGAAAAAGCCTGTGTTCCATCAACAGACAAATATATGGCATTTTAGAGCATTCTCACTGGTTCCTAACCCATGGTTATCTTTTGAAGTTTACGCTGTGATTTTGTGCCACGGTCCAAAACTAACTTAATATTTTTGAAAAGCTAATTAAATACTTATTAAGCAACTAGTTTATAGAACTTGAGGATGGTTTTTCTAGTTGGCAAAGACGACTTCTGACTGATAGATGCATTAAAATCCTCCTTTGAAAGTTATTTTGCATCAGATCAGAAACAGCAAAGATCAAAAACAAAAACGTGCTAACAAAGAAAATCAGAAACGCATTTATTTGGAAGTGTCCTCCACATATCTGAAATGGAATGAGACCAACAAGTTTTAAATCATATGCCTCACTACTTGCAGTGCAAAACAATCAACTCAAAGCTATATTCTGAGTGCAGAAACAACCTCAAGAACTGAAAGCAACTTTTTCTAAAATGTTAATCTGCCTTAGAAACAGCAAAGTATTCTTTTAAATGTACCTTTTTTTTTTCCTTCTTTTTCAGCCGCCTAATTTTTTCCATCTTTCTCTCCTCTTTCTCAAGTCTTCTCTTTGATTTTACTTTTGCTTTTCCTTCTTTATCACGCATGGGTTTTTTGGAACTCTTTCTGTCAACTGTAAAGTCCACACGGTGTTCAGACTGGAGACTCAGTTCTAAGCAAGGTGTCACCTGAGTTTCAAGAGTTTCCTGATACAAAGACTCCTCAATGCCACTTTCATCACTGTCTGCCAGAGTTTTGTAAATCCTTCTGACTTTTCCATTTTTTCCAGCATATAAGTTTTCTTTATTTTCCTCCTCGATGCTGTCATAGGTAGTTTTCTGTAGGGAGGCATTTGTGTCCTCTCTTTCAGAATCACTGTCTTGTAGCACCTTCCTGCTTTTCAATTTCTTACTCACAAATATCTCTTCATCTGAATCTGGAAGAAAGACAATTTCTTTTAGAGGTCTACTGTCATTTGGCCTTCTTCCTAGTCCCTACTCCTCAAAAACATATCCAATTATCCAAGTGATATATCACCTTGTGAAATTGTGTAACTACTGTTAAGAACTGATTGTAGCAAAGCAAGTCTAAAAATACATTTTGAAAAACATTTTCCCTGGAAAAATGCCTCTTACTGAGAAAAGTAATTATATATATTTACAACGTGTAAAGTTGTTCTAATCCTTTGGCAGGTGTTAAAAAATCCTTTTATTATAGGATGAATGCATTCAACCAGGCAATGTGGTAGCTTCTAGACATTTTATACATTCAATAATATAATAGAAATGGTTACTTTCAAAAGGGCATAAGCACTATTATTTTGCTGTAATAATAAGAACAATAGGTCAGGCATTAGTAATCTAATAAATCAAGAGAATAATGAAATTAATCCAATCCACTTACAACCCAAGTCTGGACATTCTATTCCTAAAAATAAAAGTACTGACTATTACAAACCTTGTTCACTCAAGGGCCCAGTTGTTTCATAGCTGCCCTGTCCACTATCTGAAGGACTATCTGCTTCTTCTTGTGAAATGAGCTTTGGATCACTGATTTCTAGAGGTACCTAGAAAATGAGAATACATTTTGCATTAACCAGCAGGTGACAGAAAGCTCTAACACATAATGATACACAAATCATCATGGGATTATCAGGCTGAAATAAGGGAAAAAACTAAACAATCATTCAACAAAGGGATGACATTAAAAATTACTGGACAGAAAACAAAAACTCACTGTTCACCTTCGAAGGATGCTATAGAACTAATCCTAAGAAATGGTAAATAAATGAAAAGAACCAAGCATTCATTACACTTTTTCTGTGTGAACTATTTCTCAGTATATCCAAGTGACATGTTAAACATCACAGAGATGCAATCTGGAAGTGGGAAACTCTATAGGACAAACTATATGGTTTCTTTAACAGTAAATTGAGGGAGAGAGAGAGAGGGAGAGGAACCTTTAGAGTTTATATATATGTAAGTACATACACACACCTAATAGCAATAGCAATATGCAGACTTTGTTTGGATCCTGATATAAACAAACTGAAAGTATATCTATGAGTTAAAGAAATCTGAACACTGACTAAATATTTAGTATTAAGCAATAATTCTAGATTTCTTAGGTGAGGTAATAATATTGTGGTTATCTTTTGTGGAAAACCTTGTATCTTTTAGTGATGCATAATGAAATATTTGTGGATGAAATGTCTGGAATTTTCCTGCAAATAATCCAGTGAGGGAGGAAAACAGGTAGGGGTATAAATGAAATAAGACTGGCATGATCTGAAAGTTGCTGAAGTTAGATGGTGGGTTCATTATACCAGCTTTTGCACATTTGTATACATTTGAAATTGTTCAAATAAAACCATTTAAAAAGTCCCAAGTAAAAAAAATCTAAGAAAGGGGTGTGTTAGGTGATTTGACCAGTAGTGACCAAGCTGACCCTAGACACCAGATCTCCTGCCTCCTTGATGATCTCAGGGCTCAGAATCAACTTATTAATAAAAGGGAATATATTAACATCTGTAAGGCTGTTGGGCACAAGGCCTCACTCTAATGGTTTCTCAAACAACTATTAAATTGGTTGGAATGTTTGTTACAATTATTGAAATAAAAATAACCAAGATACCCAGGGCTGAGCATCCTCACAACAGTCCAAAGCTCTAAGCCTGTGGATAAGGAAACCGAGGTAGGTAACCAGGTAGCTCAATGCACGGTGATGCTCTCAATCATTCTGTTCTAGGCAGTTTGTAGCAGTACCCGCAAGTCAGGGCCAGGGACAGGGTGAGGAGAGGTCTCAAAAAACTCAGTAAAAGATAGTATCTCTGTGTAATATTTAAAAACAAAAACCAAATTGGCAAAACTATGGCTTATGAGGTCAGCTGCCTACTTGTGTAAATAAAGTTTTATTGGAACCAGGGCTGGGACTGTTAGGGTGCAGTGAGTGAGGCATAGTTGAATGTTGTCTTTTAAGTTTGGTATTTTGTTCAAAAGCAAAAACCATGGGATTTTTTGCATTCCTTTTGTTTTTAAAAATTATTGCCTTTACATATCATCTTGATTACTGTTTTGGTGCCCCTTAAAATACGCTCCCAAGGCGAGTGTGTCCACCCAGTCCCGGCCCCAGAAAAGAATACAGGTCTGGAAACAGGTCGTTTCTATGCCCAGATCCGCCAGCGAGCAGGCGGCCAGGAGGCCCCCTGGCGGGAACTGCTCTCGAGGCCGCGTGCGATGGCCTCTAAGGCCCCTTCCAGACCCAGTCTCGAACTCGCACAGATGCGCGGCCCGCCTGCCAGCTGCGGGCTCGGCTTGGCCCAACGCTCTGGGGGGCTCCGTAAGAGGAAGCGCGCCCGCGGCAGGAAACGCGCCAAAGGCGAGCGCGGGCGGGCGCGGCAGGCTGAGAAAGGGCCGGCCGGCGGGCTGTGCGCGCCGCAGCGACGGGAGCGACACCGCCGAGGGCACCGAGCACGCGAATGTCAGCGCCAGGACCGGCCCGCAGAGGCGCGAGCCCGCGGTGCTGGCGGGTTTCGGCCACTGGGCCGCGAGGCCGAGGCGTACGCTGGCAAGCTGGGAGCAGCAGTCCTCCCAGGCTCGGCGTCAGCCTCCGCCCCACCACACCGCTCGGCGCCGGGCCTCCGCAGCCTGGGAGGAAGGCCTGGGCGAGAACTCACCTCAGAAACCTCTACGCCCGTCATGACTCCGGCCTCCGCAGCGCTCCGCTCGGGACGAAGTGCGCCCCCGCTTCTCTCAGCCGCGGCGCAGCTGCTCCCGCCGAGGAGAGCCCCGCAGCGCAGTTCGAGCTTTCGCGCCCAGCCGGACTGAGGGCCCCGCCCCCGACGATCTGCACCAACCCGGAGGAGACTTGCTACAGGAGGCCCAGCCCCACTCCGTCCTACCAATCACGAAGCGCCTCCGGTCTGCCCGGCAAATACAATCTGGGTTAGGTAGGAGGGTCTTAGCTCCTCTTGTCAGCTGAGCCCGGAGGAAACTGGAGGTCCGGGCTGTAGGACCCTCCGGTCCTGCAAGACTGTCGAGTGGTGGCCTTTGACCTTTGACCCTTACCATAGCATGACAGCTTCCATCAAGCGCAATTTGAAGACTAAACAACCCTCCAGGCGGGAAGTGAGCTGGGAGGGTCCCATACTTAAGTCTGGTGTCTCTGTAGGGATCTTCTCCAGGACCTCCATCCCTGGAGCATCTATAATCTACTTGATCCTTCTCGTGCATGGCAATCACATCACCGAACATCAAAAAAGAGAAGTTCTGTGGGCTGCTCATACACCGAAGAATATCTTTGGATAACACAATTTTAAGCTTAATTCTAGTTAATTTAAACCCTTGCAGTTTTAAGCATCTCTGGGATGATGCAGAGAACACCAATCCATCCCACTCCTAGACTCTTTGGACAAGGCAGGAAAAAGACTAAAACATCTGCAGTCAGACTAATCCCAGACAACTCTAATCCCTTGTCACTCTGCTGATTACTATCATTTTGTCTCTCCAGGTCCCTTCTCTGTGTTTCCTTATCCTGCTCTGTCCTGGCAAGGCTGACTTCACAGGCATTACCTAGAACTCCCTTACCCTCTGGCTGCTGGCTGAGTCAAGATACTTGGGAAGATAATTTACAAGATTACTGTAAGGAGATCAGAGGGCATCAAGAAAGAAAGGTAAAGGTAGTTACCATCCCTGCTGCACCACCGTGATCCTATCCACTTGTAGGGTAACCAACTCATCCCAATTTTCCTAGGACTTTCCCATTTCAGCATTGAAAGTCTCACTTCCCAGGAGCCTCCTCAGTCCCAGGCAAACCCGGATGGTTAGTCGCCCTATCCACTGACTTCCTTTTCCAAACTTCCAGCTTTAGCTGGGTACAGAGAAAAGTTCTCTCTCCTTATCTTCATTTCTTCACCTCTTTCCCACTTCTTAACCTTCTTCAGTCCCCACCAAAAAGATCCCATTAGCCATCCTCTTTGCTCACATCTCAGTCTGTCCACCTTTCACCCACCTACTATTAATTTCTACAGTGATGAGTTCCAAATGTACATCTATAGCACTCCTCTGTCATATGTGGAGGGCTAACATTTACTGGGGGCTTACCCCTATGACTGAAACAGTTGCAAGAATTTTGCAAACATTATCTTATTTAATCTTCTGAGTAATTTTGTAAAGTAAGTGATATTATTATCTCTTTTTTAGCAGATGAAGAAACTAAACCTTTAAAAGGCTAGTAACTGGTGGAGCCAATATTCACATCCTGCTTGGTCACACTCCAGAGGTCGTATCCATCAGAGAGCTTGCCTGAGCACTCTTTACATTTTTCCCTCCATTCCTTGTTCTTGTTTCCCCAATAACACTTACCTCTGCCTGAAATTTTATTTTCGTCTATTTGTATATTGTTGCTGCACGAGGACAAGCACTTTTTCTTTAGCACAACATATCCTAAGTATCTAGAATAGTTGTCTCAAACCTGAGCGTGCATCAGAATGAGCTGAAGGACTGGTAAAAACATTGCTGGACTCCACTGCCAGGGTTTTTGATTCAGTATGTCTGATGTGAGGCCCAATAATTTGCATTCCTAACAAGTTCCCAGGTGACACTAATGCTGCTGTATGGTGACCACACCTTGATAACCAAGCGCTTAGAACATACCTAGCTCAAGGTAAGGTAGTCAATCAGTACTTAGTTTGGTCACTTGACAACTATATTCGTCCTCTTAACTCCCTCTCGAAGTGACTAGACGAGATAATACTACTGATATTAGCATTTTATTCTCTTTGGGGAGCACCCCTTCAGTCACTGGGAAACTAGGAGTGAGAGTTCTGATTTGGACAGCCGGTGGAAGGGTTGAGCTAGAAGGGGAAGCCTTTTATTCTATGCATTAACTTGTGCCAAGCTAAAGTGGATCTGTATTTGGAATCAGCCATCTGTATTCTGTTTTGGTACTGGCAACATAATTTGTCACTCACTAATTCAGAAACCTGAGAATCACCTTGACTCTTCTCTGTCTTACTCTTTAGGTTAATCATCCAACAAGCTCTGTTTATGAAGTTGATAAATGGCAACAAGGAAAAGATATGGAATCTTCACTTTGCAGGAATTTACTTGAACTTGGCCCATAAGTGACTTTAGGCAAGTCATTTATCTTCTCAGAGCCTTGTTCTCCTTGTTAGTAATCAGAAAACATTGGATCAGATCATGTTTCTCAAATGGATTTAATTGACAGAGTCTACAGGAAATAACTCTGCAGTACTGACACACTTAATATGGTGATATAAACTAGGAAACATTGTCCTAGTAGGAGCTATCATCATGTCACACAAAATCAATATAAAAAAAGTGATTCTGAGATTACACATCTATGAAACAACAAGCCATGGAATGTAACAAGCTCAGCACATTCCAAAGTTCTGTTTATATTTATTTACTTGCAGGTTCCAAAGCTTACAAAAGTTTATAGAGAGAAAGTTGACTATATCATACCTTTACTTCATCTTTTCTGCAAATTGAGAAAGCTACCATGTTAAAATTTTAGGACTACTATTCCGCTGGAGTTAAATGTGAGAATTGCTTGCCCTTCTAAAGCCCCAGGCTGCTAAATCTTCATCCCTGGAGAAGCACTGCCACCATGTGGCAGGGCCTGGTCAAGTCAGTCCATCTATTACCTGTAGCCACTCTAGCTTAAAACTTGAAAAAAAAAAACTGAGTTATCTAAACTTTCCTTTGGTGCAGTGATAAAATTGCATCTCCTATAATCTGCTTTCAAAAATAATTTTTTATTTATTGTAATTCCATACAGTTATATAGCTTTTTTTGGACAGTGCCAAGGCTATTTTTCTTCCTTAATATAGTACCTCCTGAACTTCAAAATGGCACAGGACCTGACATTTAGTGGGTGGTTAGTAAATAATTGTTGAATGAATGATTAAAATACCATTGCCTAGAAGAACAAAACCAAAAAATGCCAGGGCATTTCCCCAAAGCATGACAGCACATTCACCATCAGCTATTTTATAGGAAGAAGCTCTTTTACTGCAACTTTTGGAAACCTAAAGTACCTATCAAATATTAATCCACTAATTCAACAAGTCTTGAAGTCTATTTTAAGCCTTGCTAGACACAAGGGAAATATAAAGATAAGTAAAATACAGTCTTGTTCTCAGAGAGCTTTCCGTTGCTGGTTGGAGACAGGCAAGTAAATAAGCATGTGTCATAGTGAAAGTGTGTGCAAGTGGCTGTGGGACCTGAGAGAGGGGCAACTGACTTTGCCTGGGCTAAGTCATGGGGAGATGACTCCTGAGCTAAGTTTCAAAGATGGATTGGCATTCTTCAGGCTGGCACAGAAAAGAGTAGGCATTCCAGGTATGTGGAGGGGCGTGATAAAGCATGGTGTATTTGGAGAACTGAAAGTAGGAAGTAGGTCAGTATGACTAGAGCATAAGGTGTGTGTTTGGGGGAGGGCTGAATGGCCAGAACGAAGGCTGAAGGTTAAACAGGGAATGAAAAGTCTGGAATGTTATGTGTAGAGTTTAGTTTTTAGATAATATGAACTGGGCAGCAGCTCTGGCAGGGGTTTGTTCAGAAGGAGAGCAACATAGTTATATCTATATTTGAGAAAGATTACTCTGGCAGCATGTGAAGGATGGATTGGAAGGGGATTAGGTGGGAGGCAGGAAGGCCAGTTGTCTAGATGGGAGATTGTAGGGACCCAAACTAGGTCGATGGTAGTAACAGTGGAGAGAAGGAGATGAATTGGGAAAAACACAAAATTTACCAGGTTTTTTGGATAATTAACCTTGAGGGGTGAGGGACAGTAGAGTCAATGTGACTCTAGTGACACTCAGGTTTCTGGATTGGTGAGTGATGGATTATTGTGCCATTCCCCAAAATTGAGAATACAGGTCACTGACTCTAAATACAGACTCCCTCTAGCTTGGCACAAGTCAGTATGTAGAACAAAAGGTTTTAATTTCGTAACTCACCCCTGCCCACCCATTGCCTTAATTAGAGCTTGATCTCTTTGCTTTTCTGGTGACTGAAGAGGTGCTCCCCAGGCATAGGGGGGCTTTCCATTCCATTTCCAAACTGCTACCAGTACAGCACCCAAAACCTTAACTCAGCAGCTTTTTGTATTCTATTCATATATTTCTTCTTCAATTCCCTTTCCTGGCTACCTACCCAGGAAGAAATGTATAAGGAAGTCCTTTGCCATGCTTTATTCAACTTTTTTCCTCAGACTTTTTATTGCAGTTTTTGTAAAAACTTGTGTTTTCATGATTTGACCCTCCTTCAAAGCCCTATAGAAACTTTATAGCTTGGTGATGCTGAGTAGTGTTTATTTAGACATTATATCCCCAGCACTTGGGGATATCATGTATGCCTCAAGCAATCTACCCATATATATATGTTCGGAGGAAGGGGATTCCACCACAGAAGGACAAGGGGGGATCTGTTCCACCCCTACTTTTTATTACATTTCAGCACCTGCTCTGGGTAGGCTAATGCCTGACTCCCTTCAGATGTGCCAGATAAATCAATGGGACCTAGAAGCGTGGAACCTTAAAGGAATATAGTAATTCCTTCAGACATAATATAGTTGGAGTGGGGAAAAGAACATTTCCTAAGACAAAAGGTGGTACTGGACAGACAAAACAATATTGTTCCCACTGTAGGACAAAAGATAGTTTTACTTGGTATTCACAATTTATCACGGTTGTCATAATGACCCTGCCTCTACTAGAATTTAAGGTAGGGCCAAGGTTGCTAAATGTCAGTGAGAAACACCGAAATAAGCAAAGAGGAAGAGGGAGAGTATTTTAGACGGGGGAAAAAGGAATGGGTAAAGGCATAAAGACCAGAATGATGGTAGTGACTTCATGAAAATGGAATGGAAAGGGGACAACGTGTCAAAGTTGTTGAATTAAATTCAACTCAATAAGAACCTGTAGAGTGTCTCTTTGGAACCTAAATGTCTGCTTGACACATTGGCTATGCAGAGAGAACAAGACAAGATACCTTCCTTTGAGGATAAAACACACATACAAATAAATTGTGGGGCAAATTGAGACGAGTGGAAAGATGAGGTCTAATGCTTTGGAAGCAAAATCACAGCAGACCCTGAATATGAAGTATGGAACTGCAGGCACGATATCAAACAGTCATTCATTCACTCCACAAACCTTCACTAAGCATTGTGATAGACTGCTTGCTAGAATGATCAAGGCTCTCTGAGTCTTTCCCCTTCTTCAGTGTGATTTTCTGCACCTCTCATCTAATTCTCTATCTCTTAAATCTCTACCGTTCTTGCTACTTACGTTGATCAACGGAACATAGTGAAAATACATTGTATATAGAGCTTCTGAGGCTAAGCCTTGGGAAGCTTTGCAGCCTTCATTTTCATTATCTTAGACACTGCTGCTAGCACTTAAGAAATTCAACATATCTCGTTGGATGGGCCGTGAGAACAATCGCACTTCATTCAACATCTAACTGCTAGACCTGACCATCTTGAACCATCCAGCCCCACTGAGTCTCCAGATAAATGCAGCCATGTGAGTGACCAAAGGTGGCATAAAAACAGGCACGAAATCAATGGGACAGAATAGAGAGCCCAGAAATAAACTCCTGCATATATGGTAAATTAATTTACAACAAAGGAGCCAAGAATATACAATGGCAAGAGGACAGTCTCTTCAATAGGGAAAACTGGACAGTCGCATACAAAAGAATGAAACAGGGCCATTACCTTACACCACACAGAAAACTGAACCCAAAATGGATCAAAGGCTGGAATGTAAAATCTGAAGCTACAAAACTAGACAAAAATATAGGTGGTAAGCTCCTTGATATCAGTATTGGTGAGGATTTGTTGGATCTGATACCAAAAGCAAAGGCAACAAATAAACAAGTGGGATGACACCAAACTAAAAAGCTTATGCACAGCAAAGGAAACCATCAACAAAATGAAAAGGCAACCTATTGAATGGGAGAAAATATGTGTAAATCCTGTGTATCATAAGGGCTTAATATCCAAAATACATAAAGAACTCATATGACTCCATAATAAAAACACACCCAAAATCCTATTAAAGAATGGGAAGATGATCTGAATAGGCATTTTTCGAAAGAAGACAAGCAAATGGCCAACAGGTACATGACAAAGTGTTCAACATCACTAATCATCAGGGAAATGCAAATCAAAACCACAATGAGATATCACCTCATTCCTGTTAGAATGGTTTTTATAAAAAAGACAAGAGATTACAAGTGTTGGCAAGTGGAGAAAGGGAACAACAATTTGTTCATCTGGAGAAAAGGAAAACTTTGTGCATTGTTGGTAGGAATGAAATGATTGCAGCCACTATGGGAAACATTATGGAGGTTCCTCAAAAAATTAAAAACACAACCACCATATGATCCAGCAATTCCACTTCTAGGTATTTACCCAAAGAAAATTAAAACATCAACTCAAAAAAAAAAATGCATCCCCCTGTTTACTGCAGCATTATTTACAATAGCCAGAAACAAAAACAACTTAAGTGTCCACTAATGGAAAAATGGATGAAAAATGTGGTATACACACAGATATATACACACCATATAGTACTCAGCCATAAAAAATAATGAAATCTTGGC
The DNA here is from genome assembly GCA_032199065.1 of Smutsia gigantea. Classification (NCBI taxonomy): domain Eukaryota; kingdom Metazoa; phylum Chordata; class Mammalia; order Pholidota; family Manidae; genus Smutsia; species Smutsia gigantea. The sequence goes on along the minus strand of JAVSCE010001857.1, from coordinate 57,683 downwards.
TTGTAAAAACATGGATGGATCTTGATGGCATTATGCAAAGTGAAATACGTAAAACAGAAAAACAAATACCATACAATCTCATTTATATGTGGAATTTAAATAATAAACTGAGCCCACAGATACAGAGAACAGATTAGTGTTTGCCACAGGTGGAGTTTGGTGTATGTGTGAGATGGGCAACAAAAGGTACAAACTTCCAGTTATAAAATAAATAAGTCAACTTACAAGACGGCAGCGTGAGAGGTGAGACGGAGAGCTCCTCCCAAAACCACAAACTGTACAAAAATATAGTTAATTAATACAACGAACATTAAAACAGCAACAAAGAATTAAAGATGGTGGTGTGAGAGGTGAGACAGAGGCTTCCCCCTAAAACCTCATATAATATGAAAATAAACCTACTACAACTACTCTTGAAAGAGCAATGGAAAAGAGGACAGCAACAAACTGCATACACCTGGAGACAAGAGCAGCCCTCACAGAAAAGGGTAACTTACTAAAGCTGTGGTCCTGCAGGATCCAAGCCCTTCCCCCACCCCAGCTCACAAGCAGGAGGAACAGGAATGGAGCAGGGAGGGAGTGGAGATGTGGGACTGCTGAATACCTAACTCTGGAGATCTGCTCTGGGAGCACAAACCTACATTTCATGGTGCTTGCATGACACTCTTGTAATTAGGGGTTTGGAAAGCTAAGACAGGCAGAATTCCTGGAGAGACAAAGAGTCCAGCTGCTTGTGAAAGCAGGGATCCATACGCAGCTGCTCAGGGACAAAAGAAAGGTGGGCAGTCTGAGAGACTTCCTAACAAAGAAGCCCTTAGCAAGAGGGCTGCTAAAGGGGCAAGGATTGCACGGAGCTTACTGCTCAGGAGAAAGGACAGGTAGACAAAATTGTCTGGGTGCACTCTGCCCAGCAGGTTGGGAGCTTTCATGATCTTCAGGTGCTCCAGCTCCCTGGCTGCCTACACAGCTCCAAAATCCCTTCTGTGACAGGCAGACTAGTGTGCCTTTCCTCTGGCCAGTCCCACCGGGCTTGCAAACCGGGAAATCTTTCCCTGGTGTTAGGCCAGCCAGAGGGAAGATCTGCCTACAGCAACTAAAAACGCAAAGCACAGAGGCTTATACCTGTGTGCTCAGCCCACTGGTAGAGGCAGTGGAGACAGGCATAGCAGCCACGAACCAGGAAACAGCCCTTTCCTCCGTGGAGGCACCAATACCAATTCCCTACAATCCCCACATTGCTTCAGTGGCTGAGCAGCTCCAGAGAGTAGAACATCTGGGCACTAGAGGGCGCCATACACAAATATGAAATGCCAAAGGAACCTGGTCCAGAGTAAAATTATGAATACAACTCCTGAGAAAGATTTAAATGATATGGACCTCATGACTCTCCCTCAAAGGGAGTTCAAAATAAAAATTATTAACATGCTCATGGAGGTACGGAAAGATATTCAAGAACTCAGGAATGAATTCCGGTCAGAGATCCAATCATTGAAGAACACAACGGACGGTATTAAAAGCAGATTGGATACAGTGGAGGAGACAATAAATGAAATGGAAACTAGAGAAGAGGAATACAAAGAAGATGAGGTACTGAGAGAAAAAAGGATCTCTAAGAATGAAAGAATATTGAGAGAACTGTGTGACCAATCCAAACGGAACAATATTCGCATTATAGGGGTACCAGAAGAATAAGAAGAGAGAAAAAGGGATAGAAAGTGTCTTTGAGGAGGTGATTGCTGAAAACTTCCCCAATCTGGGGAAGGAGATAGTTTCTCCGGCCATGGAGGTGTGCAGATCTCCCAACACAAGGGTCCCAAGGAAGACAACAGCAAGACATATAGTAATTAAAATGGCAAAGATCAAGGATAAGGACAGACTATTAAAAGCAGCCAGAGAGAGAAATAGGATCACATGCAAAGGAAAACCCATCAGGCTATCATCAGACTTCTCATCAGAAACCTTACAGGCCAGAAGGAAGTGACATGATGTATTTAATGCATTGAAGCAGAAGGGCGTTGAACCAAGATTACTTTATCCAGCAAGATTATCATTTAAATTTGAAGGAAGGATTCAACAATTCCCAGATAAGCAAAAGCTGAGAGAATTTGCCTCCCACAAACCATCTCTACAGTGTATTTTGGAGGGACTTCTATAGATGGAAGTGTTTCTACGGATTAATAGCTGTCACCAGAGGTAATAAAACCACAGTAAAGAAAATTGAACAACTAATTACTAAGAAAATGCAAAATTAAATTAACTATACCCAAAGTCAATCAAGGGATAGACAAACAGTACAGAATATGATACCTAATATATAAAGAATAGAGTAGAAAGGAAAAGGAGGAAGGAAACAAACAAACAAACAAACAAACAAAAAAAGAACCTTTAGATTGTGTTTGTAATAGCATATTAAGTTAGTTGTTAGACTTTTAGATAGTAGGGAAGTTAACCTCGAACCTTTGGTACCCACGAATCTGGAGGCTGCAATGCCAATAAGTACATACCTATGTATAATCACCCTAAATGTAAATGGACTGAATGCACCAGTCAAAAGACATAGTCACTGAATGGATAATAAAACAAGACCCATCTATATGCTGCCTTCAAGAGACTCACTTTAAACACAAAGACATACACAGACTAAAAGTGAAGGGATGGAAAAAGATATTTCATGCAAACAACAAAGAGAAAAAAGCAAGTGATGCAGTACTTGTATCAGACAAAATAGACTTTAAAACGAAGAAAGTAGCAAGACATAAAGAAGGACATTACATAATGATAAAGGGGTCAGTCCAACAAGAAGATATAACCATTATAAATATATATGCACCCAACACAGGAGCGCCAGCATATGTGAAACAAATACTAACAGAATTAAAGGAGGAAATAGACAGCAATGCATTCATTTTAGGAGACTTCAACACACCACTCACTCCAAAGGACAGATCAACCAGACAGAGAATAAGTAAAGACACAGAGGCACTGAACAACACACTAGAACAGATGGACCTAACAGATATCTAGAGAACTCTGCACCCAAAAGCAGCAGGATACATATTCTTCTCAAGTGCACATGGAACATTTTCCAGAATAGACCACATACTAGGCCACAAAAAGGACCTCAGTAAATTCAAAAATATTGAAATCCTACTAACCAACTTCTCAGATCACAAAGGTATAAAACTAGAAATAAATTTGAGAAAGAAATCAAAAAGGCTCACAAATACTTGGAGACTTAACAACATTCTCCTAATTAATCAATGGGTTAACGACAAAATCAAAACAGAAGTGAAAGAATATATGGAGACAAATGACAACAACAACACAAAGTCACAACTTCTGTGGGACACAGCAAAGGCAGTTCTAAGAGGAAAGCATATTGCAATCCAGGCTTATTTAAAGAAGGAAGAACGTTTCCAAATGAATAGTCTAAAGACACAATTACTGAAATTGGAAAAAGAAGAACAAAGTCACCAGAAGGAGAGACATAATAAAGATCAGAGAAGAAATAAATAAAATTGAGAAGAACAAAACAATAGAAAAAAATCAATAAAACCAAGAGCTGGTTCTTTGAAAAAATAAACAAAATAGATAAACCCCTAGCCAGACCTATTAAGAGAAAAGAGAATCTACACACATAAACAGAATCAGAAATGAGAAAGGAAAAATCATGACGGACCCTACAGAAATACAAAGAATTATAAGAGAATACTATGAGAATCTATAGGCTAACAATATGGAAAACATAGAAGAAATGGACAACTTCTTAGCAAAATACAACCTTTCAAGACTGACCAAGCAAGAAACAGAAAAACTAAACAGACCAATCACCAGCAGCGAAATTGAATCAGTAATCAAAAAAACTACCCAAGAACAAAATCCCCGGACCAGAAGGATTCACCTCTGAATTCTACCAGACATATAGAGAAGAAATAACACCCATTCTCCTTAAAGTTTTTCAAAAAATAGAAGAGGAGGGAATACTTCTAAACTCATTCTATGAAGCCAGCATCACTCTAATACCAAAACCGGGCAAAGACCTCACCAAAAAAGAAAATTACAGACCAATATCCCTGATGAACGTACATGCAAAAATACTCAACAAAATATTAGCAAACCGAATTCAAAAATACATCAAGAGGATCATACACCATGATCAAGTGGGATTCATCCCAGGGATGCAAGGATGCTACAACATTCGAAAATCCATCAACATCATCCACCCCATCAACAAAAAGAAGAACAAAAACCACATGATCATCTCCATAGATGCTGAAAAAGCATTTGACAAAATTCAGCATCCATTCCTGATTAAAACTCTCAACAAAATGGGTATAGACGGCAAGTACCTCAACATCATAAAGGCCATATATGACAAACCCACAGCTAACATCATACTTAACAACGAGAAGCTGAAAGCTTTTCATCTAAGATCGGGAACAAGACAGGGATGCCCACTCTCTCCACTGTTATTCAACATAGTACTGGAGGTCCTAGCCACGGCAATCAGACAAAACAAAGACATACAGGGCATCCAGATTGGTAAGGAAGAAGTCAAATTGTCACTATTTGCAGATGACATGATACTATAAATAAAAAACCCTAAGGACTCCAATAAAACTACTAGAACTAATATCTGAATTCAGCAAAGTTGCAGGATACAAAATTAACACACAGAAATCTGTTTCTTTCCTATACACTAATGATGAACTAACAGAAAGAGAAATCAGAAAAACAATTCCATTCACAATTGCATCAAAAAGAATAAAATACCTAGGACTAAACCTAACGAAGGAAGTGAAAGACCTGTACTCTGAAAACTACAAGACACACCTAAGAGAAATTAAAGAGGACACTAACAAATGGAAATGCATCCCATGCTCTTGGCTAGGAAGAATAAATATTGTCAAAATAGCTATACTACCTAAAGCAATCTACAGATTCAGTGCAATGCCTATCAAAACACAAACAGCTTTCTTCAATGAACTGGAACAAATAATTCTAAAATTCATATGGAACCACAAAAGACCCCGAATAGCCAAAGCAATCGTGAGAAGGAGGAATAAAACAGGGGGAATTACACTCCCTGACTTCAAGCTCTACTACAAAGCCACAGTAATCAAGACAATTTGGTATTGGCACAAAAACAGACCCACAGACCAGTGGAACAGAATAGAAAATCCAAACATTAACCCAAACATATACAGTCAATTAATATTTGATAAAGGAGCCTTGGATATACAGTGGGGAGATGACAGCCTCTTCAGCAGCTGGTGTTGGAAAAATTGGACAGCTACATGTAAGAGAATGAAACTGGACTATTGTCTAGCCCCATACAGAAAGGTAAACGTAAGGTGGATCAAAGACCTGAATGTAAGTAATGTAACCATAAAACTCTTAGAAAAAAACATAGGCAAAAATCTCTTGGACATAAACCTGAGCGACTTCTTCATGAACATATCTCCCCGGGCAAGGGAAACAAAAGCAAAAATGAACAAGTGGAACTATATCAAGCTGAAAAGCTTCTGTACAGCAAAGGACACCATCAGTAGAACAAAAAGACATCCTACGGTATGGGATAATATACTCATAAATGACGTATCCAATAAGGGGTTGACATCCAAAATATATAAAGAACTCATGCACCTTAACAAACAAAAAGCAAATAATCCAATTAAGAAATGGGCAGAGGACATGAATAGACACTTCTCCAAAGAAGAAATTCAGATGGCCAACAGGCACATGAAAAGATGTTCCACATCACTAATCATCAGAGAAATGCAGATTAAAACCACAATGAGATATCACCTCACACCAGTGAGGATGGCCAACATCCAAAACACAAACAACAACAAATGTTGGCGAGGATGTGGAGAAAAGGGAACCCTCCTACACTGCTGGTGGGAATGCAAATTAGTTCAACCATTGTGGAAAGCAGTATGGAGGTTCCTCAAAAAACTCAAAATAGAAATACCATTTGACCCAGGAATTCCACTCCTAGGAATTTACCCTAAGAATGCAGCAGCCCAGTTTGAAAAAGACATATGCACCCCTATGTTTATTGCAGCACTATTTACAGTAGCCAAGAAATGGAAGCAACCTAAGTGTCCATCAGTAGATGAATGGATAAAGAAGATGTGGTACATATACCCAATGGAATATTATTCAGCCATAAAAATAAAACAAATCCTACCATTTGCAACAACATGCATGTAGCTAGAGGGTATTATGCTCAGTGAAATAAGCCAAGCAGAAAAAGACAAGTATCAAATGATTTCATTCATATGTGGAGTATAAGAACAAAGAAAACAAAGTGAAGGAACAAAACAGCAGCAGACTCACATAACCCAAGAACGGACTAATAGTTACCAAAGGGAAAGGGACTGGGGAAGATGGGTGGGAAGGGACAGATAAGAGGGAAAAGGGGGCATTACAATTAGCAGATGTAATGTTGGGGGGGCATGGGGGGCTGTACAACTCAGAAAAGACAAGTAGTGATTCTATAGCATCTCACTATGCTGATGGACAGTGACTATAATGGGGTTGGTGGGGGACCTGATGAAGGGGTAGTTAATAATCATATATTGCACATGTAATTGTAGATTAACGATACCAAAATAAATTATTAAAAAAAAAAAGAAATAAGTAAAGAATCTTTACAAAAAAAAAAAACAGAGACAAGAAAGAAGGCTGAACCGCACTGCAAACAGACCTCACCAACAGAGCTGATCTCACGAAACAGGGCACCAGCACCACCCCTCTACGACATCCAACATCACTTTAGGGACTGAGCAGCTCCACAGACTGGAGTTTCTGTGCACTAGTGGGCACCACACAGAAAAATGAAACAACAAAAGAATATGGTTCAGACTAAAATCTCACAAACCCCAGAAAGAGGGCCAAATGAAACTCACCAATCTTCCTGAGAGCTCAAAATAAAAATTATAAACATTCTTATGGAGGTACAGAAAAATACTCAAGAACTCAGGAATGAATTTAACTTGGAGATTCAATCATTAAGAAATTCCATATCTGAAATGCAACAAAAATGGATGGATTTCAAAGCAGATTAGATGTAGTAGAAGAGACAGTAAATGGAATAGAAATTAGAGAAGAGAAATACAAAGCTGAACACCGAAAGAAAAAAGGATCTCTAAGAATGAAAGAATACTGAGAGAACTGTGTGACCAATCCAAACGCAACAATATTCTCATTATAGGGGTACCAGAAGAAGAAGAGAGAGAAAAGGGGATAGAAAGTGTCATTGAGGAGGTAATTGCTGAAAACTTCCCCAATCTGGGGAAGGAGATATTCTCTCAGGCCATAGAGATGCACACATCTCCCAACACAAAGGACCCAAGGAAGACAACATCAAGATATATAATAATTAAAATGGAAAAGATCAAGTATAAATACAGACTTTTAAAAGCAGCTAGAGAGAGAAAAAACATCATATAAAAGGAAAACCCATCAGGCCATCATCAGACTTCTCAAGAGAAACCTTACATGCCAGAAGGGAGTGGTATGATATATTTAATGCAGTGAAGCAGAAGGGCCTTGAACCAAGAATACTTTACCGGCAAAGTGATCATTTAAATTTGAAGGACAGATTAAACAATTTACAGATAAGCAAAAGCTGAGAGAATTTACCTCCACAAACCACCTCTACAGTGCATTTTGGAGGGACTCCTATAGATGGAAGTATTCCTAAGGCTAAAAAGATGTCACCCAAGGGAAGACAAAGAGTACAGAATATGATTCATAACATACAAACAATGGAGGAGGAAGAAAAAGGAGGGAAAAAAAAGAACCATTAGGTTGTGTTTGTAATAGTATACAAAGTAAGTTAAATTAGACTGTTAGATAGTAAGGGAATTTCCCTTGAACCTTTGGTAACCACGAATCTAAAGCCTGCAATGGCAATAAGTACGTACCTATCAATAATCACCCTAAATTTAAATGGTCTGAATGCACCAATCAAAAGACATAGAGTTACTGAATGGATAAAAAAACAAGACCTATCTATATGCTGCCTACTAGAGACTCACTTTAAACCCAAAGACATACACAGACTGAAAGAAAAGGGATGTAAAAAGATATTTCATGCAACTAATAGAAAAAAGCAGGAGTGCAGTACTTGTATCAGACAAAATAGACTTCAAAACAAAGAAACTCACAAGAGAGAAAGAAGGACATTGCATAATTATAAAAGGGTCAGTCCAACAAGAGGATATAACTATTATAAATATCTATGAACCCAACACAGGAGCACCTACATATGTGAAACAAATACTAACAGAATTAAAGGGGGAAATAGAATGCAATGCATTCATTTTAGGAGACTTCAACACACCACTCACTCCAAAGGAGAGATCAACCAGAAAGAAAATAAGTAAAGAGGCAGGGGCACTGAACAACATATTAGAACAGATGGACCTAACACACATCTACAGAACATTCCATCCAAAAGCAACAGGATACACATTCTTCTCAAGTGCATATGGAACATTTTCAAGAATGGATCATATATTAGGCCACAAAAAGAACCTCAGTAAATTCAAAAAGATTGAATTCATACCAACCAGCTTCTCAGATCACAAAAGTATGAAACTAGAAATAAATTACACAAAGAAAATGAAAAAGCCCACAAACACATGGAGGCTTCACAACATGCTCCTAAATTATCAATGGATCAATTACCAAATAAAAACAGAGATCAAGCAATATATGGAGACAAATGACAACAATAATTCAACACCATAAAATCTGTGGGATACAGTGAAGGCCGTGCTAAGAGGGAAATATATTGCAATACAGGCCTACCTTAGGAAAGAAGAACAATCCCAAATGAACAGTCTAAACTCACAATTAATGAAACTAGAAAAGGAAGAAGAAATGAGGCCAAAAGTCAGTAGAAGGAGGGACATAATAAAGATTAAAGCAGAAATAAATAAAATTGAGAAGAATAAAACAATAGAAAGAATCATGAAAGCAAGAGCTGGTTCTTTGAGAAAATAAACAAAATAGATAAACCCCTAGCCAGACTTATCAAGAAAAAAAGAGAGTCTACACACATAAACAGAATCAGAAATGAGAAAGGAAAATCACTATGGACACCACAGAAATACAAAGAATTATGAGAGAATACTAGGAAAAATTATATGGTACAAACTGGATAACCTAGAAGAAATGGACAACTTTTTAGAAAAATACAACCTTCCAAGGCTGCTGACTCAGGAAGAAACAGAAAATCTGAATAGACCAATTACCAGCAAAGAAACTGAATTGGTAATCAAAAAACTACCTAAGGACAAAACTCCTTAACCAGATGGTTTCACTGCTGAATTTTATCAAACACTTAGTGAAGACCTAATACCCATCCTCATTAAAGTTTTCCAAAAAGTAGAGGAGGAAGGAATACTCCCAAACTCATTCTACAAGGCCAACATCACTCTAATACCAAAAGCAGGCAAAGACACCACAAAAAAAGAAAATTAGACACCAATATCCCTGATGAACATAGATGCAAAAATACTCAACAAAATATTAGCAAACCGAATTCAAAAATACATCAAAAACATCATCCATCATGATCAAGTAGGATTCATCCCAGGGATGCAAGGATGGTACAACATTCGAAAATCCATCAACATCATCCACTACATCAACAAAAAGAAGGACAAATACCACATGATCATCTCCATAGATTCTGAAAAAGCATTTGAGAAAATTCAACATCCATTCATGATAAAAACTCTCAACAAAATGGATAAAGAGTGCAAGTACTTCAACATAATAAAGGCCATATATTACAAACCCACAGCCAACATTACACTTAACAGTGAGAAGTTGAAAGCTTTTCCTTTAAGATCGGGAACAAGACAAGGATGCCCACTCTCCCCACTTTAATTCAACATAGTTCTGGAGGTCCTAGCCACAGCAATCAGATAACACAAAGAAATAAAAGTCATCAAGATTGGCAAGGAAGAACTCAAACTGTCCCTGTTTGCAGATGACATGATAGTGTACATAAAAAACCCTAAAGAATCCACTCTAAAACTACTAGATCTAATATCTGAATTCAGCACAGTTGCGGTATACAAAATGAATACACAGAAATCTGTTGCCTTCCTATACACTAATGATGAACTAGCTATAAGGGAAATCAGGAAAACAATTCCATTCACAATCTCATCCAAATGAATAAAATATCTAGGAATAAACCTAACCAAGGAAGTGAAAGACATATACCCTGAAAACTACAAGACACTCTTAAGTGAAATTAAAGAGGACACTAATAAACGGAAATTCATCCCATGCTCTTGGCTACAAAAATTTAATATTGTCAAAATGGCCATCCTGCCTAAAGCAACCTACAGATTCAACTCTATCAAAATACCTATGGCATTCTCCTATGAACTAGAGCAAATAGTTCTAAAATTTATACGGAACCACAAAAGACCCTGAATAGCCAAAGCAATCCTGAGAAGGAAGAATAAAGCAGGGGGAATTATGCTCCCTGACTTCAAGCTCTCCTACAAAGCCACAGTAATCAAGACAATGTGTACTGGCACAAGAACAGACCCATAGACCAGTGGAACAGAATAGAGAGCCCTGATGTAAACCCAAGCATATATGATGAATAATATACAATAAAGGAGCCATGGATATACAATGGGGAAATGACAGCCTCTTCAACAGCTGGTGTTGGCAAAACAGGACAGCTACGTGTAAGAGAATGAAACTGGATTACTGTCTATCCCCATACACAAAAGTAAACTCAAAATGGATCAAAGACCTGAATGTAAGTCATGAAAACATAAAACTCTTAGAAAAAAATATAGGCAAAAATCTCTTGGACATAAACATGATCAAATTCTTCATGAACATATCTCTCCAGGCAAGGGAAACAAAAGCAAAAATGAACAAGTATATATGAAACTAAAAAGCTTCTGTACAGCAAAGGATATCATCAGTAGAACAAAAAGACATCCTACAGTATGGGAGAATATACTCACAAATGACATATCCGATAAGGGGTTGACATCCAAATTATATAAAGAGCTCACGCACCTCAACAAACAAAAAGCAAATAACCCTATTAAAAAATGGGCAGAGGATATGAACAGACACTTCTCCAAAGAAGAAATTCAGATGGCCAACAGGCACATGAAAAGATGCTCCACATCCCTAATCATCAGAGAAATGCAAATTAAAACCACAATGAGATATCACCTCACACCAGTGAGGATGGCTGCCATCCAAAAGACAAACAACAAATGTTGGCGCGGATGTGGAGAAAAGGGAACCCTCCTACACTGCTGGTGGGAATGTAAATTAGTTCATCCATTGTGGAAAGCAGTAGGGAGGCTCCTCAAAAAACTCAAAATAGAAATACCATTTGATCCAGGAATTCCACACCTAGGAATTTACCCTAAGGTTTGAAAAAGACATATGCACCCTTACGTTTATCGCAGCACTATTACAAAAGCCAAGAAATAGAAGCAACCTAAGTGTCCATCGGTATATGAATGGATAAAGAACAGGTGGTATATATACCCAATGGAATATTATTCAGCCATAAGAAGAAAACAAATCCTTCCATTCGCAACAACATGGATGGAGCTAGAGGGTATTATGCTCAGTGAAATAAGCCAAGCAGAGAAAAACAAGTATCAAATGATTTCACTCATCTGTGGAGTATAAGAACAAAGAAGAACAAAGAAAAAACTGAAGGAATGAAACAGCAGCAGACTCACAGAACCCAAGAATGGACTAACAGTTACCAAAGGGAAAGGGACTGGGGAAGAGGGTGGGAAGGGAGGGATAAGCAGGAAAAAGGGCTATTACGATTAGCACATGTAATGTAGCGGGGTGGGGGTGGGTTCTGGGGATACGGGGAAGGCAGTATAACACAGAGAAGACAAGTAGTGTTTCTATAACATCCTACTACACTGATGGACAGTGACTGCAATGGGGTATGTGGTGGGAACCTGATAATAGGGGGAGTCTAGTAACCATAATGTTGCTCATGTAATTGTATATTAATAATAGTAAAATAGAAAATAAGGGTGAATGTAATAACCACATTATTTTTCTTGTGAAACCTTCATAAGAGTGTATGTCAATGATACCTTAATAAAAAAAAAAGTAAAAAAAAAATAATATAAATAAGTCCTGGGTATGTAATGTTTCTAGCATGATGACTATAGTTAATAATACTGTACTGCATATTTGAAAGGGGTTAAGAGAATAGATCTTAAAAATTCTAATCATGAGAAAAAATTTTTAACTATGTATGGTGATAGGTGTTACCTAGACTTACTCTGGTGATCATTTTGCAATATATATAAATACCGAATCATTAGGTTGTACACCTAAAACTAACATAATGTTAATGTCAATTATACCTCAATAATTTTTTTAACTTTATAGAAAAAGGGGTGTTAGAATTTGACCCCATTTGGGGGTCTAAGGAAAAGACTTGCTATTTAGCAAAGTAAATCCTTTGAAGAAAAAAATGAGATTGTTCTAGAAAAGAGGTTTTCATGCTTGATGATCCTCTGCTAAGTAGCAGTAAGTTTCTCCATGATTCTAATCCAGATCTTCTAACTTCACTAAAATTCACTTTAAAAATTACAAAAATAACCTTAAAAATCAGCTCATCCTATCTCCTCACATAAACACACTGAACTTCAGAGGTGTTGGCTATATGTATATTAAATATTATTATATATAATATAAAGCATGTGATATATATTAATATGATGTACGTTAAAATATTTCAGACTAAAAAGTTTAATGCATGTTTGTTAACTAGTTTTAGGGTAAAGTTCAAAAGCTATTAGTTAATATTCAAAGTACCCTAGTAAGAAATAGATACTCTAGGTGTTGTTAGTACCTGAGAAATTCTAATCAATAGTCCACATTCCAGTAGTAATTACCACAAGAAATACAACTGTCTTTATCTTAAATCAGCCCTAGAAGCTTGTTAAATATGGTTAGGTGTTAGATGTGGTTTTTCATGGGTGAAATGAGTGGCTGCAATATATGTGATTTGGCTAGAAGTATTTTATAGGCACCTTCACTTTTGCCTGGTCAAGATAAAAGAATCTAGTGAACCCAGCAACAAGGTTCTTCAGCATGATGTTATGGGCTAGGACCTATTCAGTCCTTCTCTTTCCATTTAGTGGAGGATCCTACTACCTGATTCTGAGTAGCAGGTTAGATAAATCCTTCTGCTAGAATATTGTCTTACCCAAAATAAACCTTTCATGCAGCGTGCTTGGCAGAGTGTCTAAAAGGATCAAGAGCTGGGAATTCATTGAATTTACAAGTTTTATGACTGGTTTTGCCTGCTTATTAATAAATATTTGAGCATGTGGTAGATTTCCATTAGTGACTTACTTTCATGACAACACACCACTTAGTAGTAAAGTTTGGGGAAGGAACATGTGGGCCATCTCTCTCTGTTGGAGGCTACTGATATCTGCCCCTTATCTCTGCAATAATAAACAAAAAGACTACTCACTAATTAATAAATAAAAGTTCATTAATATAAGTAATAAATGAGCAAATTGGCATGGGTCAGTTTGCAACAGAATATGATTTGCCTAAGGTGACATAACAAATTGATTCTTACCACCATGAAATCCCAAACAATCTGGACCCACATTACAGAAGCCAATCAATGTTGAGTAAAGGTAGATTATGCAGTGTTTTAGGAAGTTCAGCTTCCTGCAGTCTGGAGAATGGGTTGGGAAGAGAAACACTGGAGACAGGAACACCAGTGAGGAGATTTTGCTGGCTTTGCCACTTACCAGCCCCGTAACTGTGGGGAAGCCACCCCTTCTCAGATTCAATTTTCCCCAAACGAATAAGGATAAATCACCAAATGAACCGTCTGGCACAGCAGTGCTATCATTTTCCTTCTGACAGAAGCAAATGAAATTTGTACTTTATGTCCATACAAAGTATGGCTATTACAACCCCTCTGCCATTTCTTAAAAGGTATCTGAGAGTATGAATTAGGAAATGTGAACAAATGCAGATACCCTCCTTAAAGCACTTTATTTAGAAATCTTTCTTGTTTGTTCTTTTTTTTCCAGTATGAAAATCTTTTTTAATAGGAGTGCTCGATCCATTGCATTTAATATAATTATTAATGTACTTAGGTTTAAGTCTATCATCTTGCTATTTGTTTTCTCTTGGTCTCATCTGTTCATTTCCTCCTTTCTTTTGGGTGAATTTAATATCCCTTTTATCTCCTCTGTTTTTAGCTATAACATGCATTTTTAAAAATAATTTATTTTGGGTCATTAATCTACAATTACATGTGCAATATTATGATTATTAAACTACCCCCTTCATCAGGTCCCCCCCACCAACCCCATTACAGTCACTGTCCATCAGCATAGTGAGATGCTATAGAATCACTACTTGTCTTCTCTGAGTTGTACAGTCCTCCCCATGCACCCCCAACATTACATCTGCTAATCTTAATGCCCCTTTTTCCCTCTTATCCCTCCCTTCCCACCCATCTTCCCCAGTCCCTTTCCCTTTGGTAACTATTAGTCCGTTCTTGGGTTCTGTGAGTCTGCTGCTGCTTTGTTCCTTCAGTTTTTTTCTTTGTTCTTATACTCCACATATGAGTGAAATCATTTGATACTTGTCTTTTTCGGCTTGGCTTATTTCACTGAGCATAGTACCCTCTAGCTCCATCCATGTTGTTGCAAATGGTAGGATTTGTTTTCTTCTTATGGCTAAGTAATATTCCATTGTGTATATGTACCATCTCTTCTTTATCCATTCATCTACTGATGGACACTTAGGTTGCTTCCATTTCTTGGCTATTGTAAATAGTGCTGCGATAAACATAGGGGTGCATCTGTCTTTTTCAAACTGGGCTGTTGTATTCTTAGGGTAAATTTCTAGGAGTGGAATTCCTGGGTCAAATGGTATTTCTATTTTGAGTTTTTTGAGGAACCTCCATACTGCTTTCCACAATAGTTGAACTAATTTGCATTCCCAGCAGCAGTATAGGAGGGTTCCCTTTTCTCCACATCCTCGCCAACATTTGTTGTTGTTTGTCTTTTGGATGTTGGCCATCCTCACTGGTGTGAGGTGATATCTCATTGTGGTTTTAATCTGCATTTCTCTGATGATTAGCGATGTGGAGCATCTTTTCATGTGCCTGTTGGCCACCTGAATTTCTTCTTTTTTTTTTTGATTGTTCTTTCTTTTTTTTTTATTGTGAAATGATTATCACAGTAAGTTTAGTTAACATCCTTCAACATACATAGTTACAAATTATTTTTTCTTGTGATGTGAACATATGAAGTTTTTTCTCTTAACAGCTCTTCAATACACAAGACATTATTGCTCACAAGCGACGAACAAGTTCCAATACAGTGAACAAGCTCCCACAAGGTGAACAATGCAAGGAACATAGTGAACAAGTTCTCAAAAGGTGAACAATGCAAAGGCAGTCATATCAGAGAAACTAATTCAGTTACTATAATCAATCAAGTCAACTATGATTATTCATATTTTTATACTTAAATTATAAGTGAATCCCACATTTCCCCCTTTTTTGTTTTAATTGATGCAAATGCATATGCATATATTTGTGGAAGGTACCAGAATAATGATTAGCTGGGCTTGGCCTGTGACATAGCTTGTCACAGGCAATGTCTCTCTCATCTGGAGGGGTGAGGTTCTATGCCTCACCTCAGTTGGCCCCCACGTTGCTCACCTGAGGTCCCTTGCGACTGTGCCTGTCTTAGGTTGTTCCTCCCATGAGGAATCTTACCCGTCTCTGGCTAACCAGCCATCTCCTGGGACCAAACAGGGAGATAAAATACGAAAGAGAGGACAGCCAGCAGCTATAATTCTGGATAAAATCACAATATACATGATTATTTTCTTGCAGCAAATGCAGGTGGGGAATCAGCATATGATTTCACAAAGTTGTTTAAAAGGAATCACTTATTTCTTGAAGTTAATTCTTGAAAAGTAGCATATGCTTGTATTGGCTTTAAAAGACCAACAACTGCCTTCCGCACACACACTAGGAGAACAGGAATACAAATGCATCACAGTATTAGACCTACAATTATAGGGCATATCCAATGAAACAAAGAAAACCAATTTAACACTACAGGCATTTGTGAAAACTTATCAATAACATGGTGAATGTTGTCTATTTGATCTTGAATACTATGCGAAAAATCAGACAGATTAAAACAACACATCCCTGGAAATTGCTCACATACCATACGTTTCTTTCTTTTATTCACTTATTCCATCATTAGCTTCTCCTAAGTATTCTTTTTTTATAATTTATTTTGGATCATTAATCTACAATTACATGTGCAAAATTATGATTATTAAACTACCCCTTCATCAAGTCCCCCCCACCAACCCGATTACAGTCACTGTCCATCAGCGTAGTGAGATGCTATAGAGTCACTACTTGTCTTCTCTAAGTTGTACAGTGCTCCCCATGCCCCCCAACATTACATCTGCAATCATAATGCCCCCTTTTCCCTCTTATCCCTCCCTTCCCACCCATTTTCCCCAGTCCCATTCCCTTTGGTAACTATTAGTCCGTTCTTGGGTTCTGTGAGTCTGCTGCTGTTTTGTTCCTTCAGTTTTTTTCTTTGTTCTTATAATCCACATATGAGTGAAATCATTTGATACTTGTCTTTTTCGGCTTGGCTTATTTCACTGAGCATAATACCCTCTAGCTCCATCCATGTTGTTGCAAATGGTAGGATTTGTTTTCTTCTTATGGCTGAAGAATATTCCATTGTGTATATGTACCACTCTTCTTTATCCATTCATCTACTGATGGACACTTAGGTTGCTTCCATTTCTTGGCTATTGTAAATAGTGCTGCAATAAACATAGGGGTGCATCTATCTTTTCAAACTGCACTGCTGCATTCTTAGGGTAAATTCCTAGGAGTGGAATTCCTGGGTCAAATGGTATTTCTATTTTGAGTTTTTTGAGGAACCTCCATACTGCTTTCCACAATGGTTGAACTAATTTGCATTCCCACCAGCAGTGTAGGAGGGTTCCCTTTTTTCCACATCCTCGCCAACATTTGTTGTTGTTTGCCTTTCGGATGTTGGCCATCCTCACTGGTGTGAGGTGATATCTCATTGTGGTTTTAATCTGCATTTCTCTGATGATTAGCGATGTGGAACATCTTTTCATGTGCCTGTTGGCTATCTGAATTTCTTCTTTAGAGAAGTGTCTATTCATGTCCTCTGCCCATTTCTTAATTGGATTATTTGCTTTTTGTTTGTTAAGGTGCATGAGATCTTTATATATTTTGGATGTCAACGCCTTATCGGACACGTCATTTATGAATATATTCTTCCATACCGTAGGATGTCTTTTTGTTCTACTGATGGTGTCCTTTGCTGTACAGAAGCTTTTCAGCTTGATATAGTCCGACTTGTTCATTTTTGCTTTTGTTTCCCTTGCCTGGGGAGATATGTTCATGAAATAGTCGCTCATGTTTATGTCTAAGAGATTTTTGCCTATGTTTTTTTCTAAGAGTTTTATGGTTTCATGACTTACATTCAGGTCTTTGATCCTCCTTGAGTTTACCTTTGTGTATGGGGTTAGACAGTAGTCCAGTTTCATTCTCTTACATGTAGCTGTCCAGTTTTTCCAACACCAGCTGCTGAAGAGGCTGTCATCTTCCCATTGTATATCCAAGGCTCCTTTATCAAATATTAATTGACTGTATATGTTTGGGTTAATGTTTGGAATTTCTATTCTGTTCCACTGGTCTGTGGGTCTGTTTTTGTGCCAATACCAAATTGTCTTGATTACTGTGGCTTTGTAGTAGAGCTTGAAGTCAAGGAGCGTAATTCCTCCTGTTTTATTCCTCCTTCTCAGGATTGCTTTGGCTATTCGGGGTCTTTTGTGGTTCCATATGAATTTTAGAATTATTTGTTCCAATTCATTGAAGAAAGCTGTTGGTAGTTTGATAGGGATTAGGTTGAATCTGTAGAATACTTTAGGTAGTATAGCCATTTTGACAATATTTATTCTTCCTAGCCAAGAGCATGGGATGCATTTCCATTTTTTAGTGTCCTCTTTAATTTCTCTTAGGAGTGTCTCGTAGCTTTCAGAGTACAGGTCTTTCACTTCCTTTGTTAGATTTAGTCCTAGGTATTTTATTCTTTTTGATGCAATTGTGAATGGAATTGTTTTTCTGATTTCTCTTTCTGTTAGTTCATCGTTGGTGTATAGGAAAGCAAAAGATTTCTGTGTGTTACTTTTGTATCCTGCAACTTTGCTGAATTCAGATATTAGTTCTAGTAGTTTTGGAGTGGAGTCTTTAGGGTTTTTTATGTACAGCATCATGTCATCTGCAAATAGTGACAATTTGACTTCTTCTTTACCAATCTGGATGCCTTGTATGTCTTTGTTTTGTCTGATTGCCGTGGCTAGGACCCCCAGTACTATGTTGAATAACAGTGGAGAGAGTGGGCATGCCTGTCTTGTTCCCGATCTTAGATGAAAAGCTTTCAGCGTCTCGCCGTTAAGTATGATGTTAGCTGTGGGTTTGTCATATATAGCCTTTATGATGTTGAGGTACTTGCCGTCTATACCCATTTTGTTGAGAGTTTTAATCAGGAATGGATGCTGAATTTTGTCAAATGCTTTTTCAGCATCTATGGAGATGATCATGTGGTTTTTGTTCTTTTTGTTGATGGGGTGGATGATGTTGATGGATTTTCGAATGTTGTACCATCCTTGCATCCCTGGGATGAATCCCACTTGATCATGGTATATGATCCTCTTGATGTATTTTTGGATTCGGTTTGCTAATATTTTGTTGAGTATTTTTGCATGTACTTTCATCAGGGATATTGGTCTGTAATTTTCTTTTTTGGTGAGGTCTTTGCCAGGTTTTGGTATTAGAGTGATGCTGGCTTCATAGAATGAGTTTGGAAGTATTCCCTCCTCTTCTATTTTTTGAAAAACTTTAAGGAGAATGAGTGTTATTTCTTCTCTATATGTCTGGTAGAATTCAGAGGTGAATCCTTCTGGTCCAGGGATTTTGTTCTTGCGTAGTTTTTTTGATTACTGATTCAATTTCACTGCTGGTGATTGGTCTGTTTAGTTTTTCTGTTTCTTGCTTGTTCAGTTTTGAAAGGTTGTATTTTTCTAAGAAGTTGTCCATTTCTTCTATGTTTTCCATATTGTTAGCCTATAGATTCTCATAATATTCTCTTATAATTCTTTGTATTTCTGTAGGGTCCGTCATGATTTTTCCTTTCTCATTTCTGATTCTGTTTATGTGTGTAGATTCTCTTTTCTCTTAATAAGTCTGGCTAGGGGTTTATCTATTTTGTTTATTTTTTCAAAGAACCAGCTCTTGGTTTTATTGATTTTTTCTATTGTTTTATTCTTCTCAATTTTATTTATTTCTTCTCTGATCTTTATTATGTCTCTCCTTCTGGTGACTTTGTTCTTCTTTTTCCAATTTCAGTAATTGTGTCTTTAGACTATTCATTTGGAAATGTTCTTCCTTCTTTAAATAAGCCTGGATTGCAATATACTTTCCTCTTAGAACTGCCTTTGCTGTGTCCCACAGAAGTTGTGGCTTTGTGTTGTTGTTGTCATTTGTCTCCATATATTCTTTCACTTCTGTTTTGATTTTGTCGTTAACCCATTGATTAATTAGGAGAATGTTGTTAAGTCTCCAAGTATTTGTGAGCCTTTTTGATTTCTTTCTCAAATTTATTTCTAGTTTTATACCTTTGTGATCTGAGAAGTTGGTTCGTAGGATTTCAATATTTTTGAATTTACTGAGGTCCTTTTTGTGGCCTAGTATGTGGTCTATTCTGGAAAATGTTCCATGTGCACTTGAGAAGAATATGTATCCTGCTGCTTTTGGGTGCAGAGTTCTCTAGATATCTGTTAGGTCCATCTGTTCTAGTGTGTTGTTCAGTGCCTCTGTGTCTTTACTTATTCTCTGTCTGGTTGATCTGTCCTTTGGAGTGAGTGGTGTGTTGAAGTCTCCTAAAATGAATGCATTGCTGTCTATTTCCTCCTTTAATTCTGTTAGTATTTGTTTCACATATGCTGGCGCTCCTGCGTTGGGTGCATATATATTTATAATGGTTATATCTTCTTGTTGGACTGACCCCTTTATCATTATGTAATGTCCTTCTTTATGTCTTGCTACTTTCTTCGTTTTAAAGTCTATTTTGTCTGATACAAGTACTGCATCACTTGCTTTTTTCTCTTTGTTGTTTGCATGAAATATCTTTTTCCATCCCTTCACTTTTAGTCTGTGTATGTCTTTGTGTTTAACGTGAGTCTCTTGAAGGCAGCATATAGATGGGTCTTGTTTTATTATCCATTCAGTGACTATGTCTTTTGACTGGTGCATTCAGTCCATTTACATTTAGGGTGATTATACATAGGTATGTACTTACTGACATTGCAGCCTCCGGATTCGTGGGTACCAAAGGTTCGAGGCTAACTTCCCTACTATCTAAAAGTCTAACAACTAACTTAATATGCTATTACAAACACAATCTAAAGGTTCTTTGTTTGTTTGTTTGTTTGTTTCCTCCTTTTTCTTTCTACTCCATTCTTTATATATTAGGTATCATATTCTGTACTGTTTGTCTATCCCTTGAATGACTTTGGGTATAGTTAATTTAATTTTGCATTTTCTTAGTAATTAGTTGTTCAATTTTCTTTACTGTGGTTTTATTATCTCTGGTGACAGCTATTAATCTGTAGGAAAACTTCCATCTATAGCAGTCCCTCCAAAATACACTGTAGAGATGGTTTGTGGGAGGCAAATTCTCTCAGCTTTTGCTTATCTGGGAATTGTTGAATCCTTCCTTCAAATTTAAATGATAATCTTGCTCGATAAAGTAATCTTGGTTCAAGGCCCTTCTGCTTCATTACATTAAATACATCATGCCACTCCCTTCTGGCCTGTAAGGATTCTGCTGAGAAGTCTGATGATAGCCTGATGGATTTTCCTTTGTACGTGATCCTATTTCTCTCTCTGGTTGCTTTTAATAGTCTGTCCTTATCCTTGATCTTTGCCATTTTAATTACTATATGTCTTGCTGTTGTCTTCCTTGGGACCCTTGTGTTGGGAGATCTGCACACCTCCATGGCCCGAGAGACTATCTCCTTCCCCAGATTGGGGGAGTTATCAGCAATCACCTCCTCAAAGACGCTTTCTATCCCTTTTTCTCTCTCTTCTTCCTCTGGTGCCCCTATAATGCGAATATTGTTCCGTTTGGATTGGTCACACAGTTCTCTCAATATTCTTTCATTCTTAGAGATTCTTTTTTCTCCCTGTGCCTCAGCTTCTTTGTATTCCTCTTCTCTAGTTTCTATTTCATTTATTGTCTCCTCCACTGTATCCAATCTGCTTTTAATACCGTCCATTTTGTTCTTCAATGATTGGATCTCTAACCGGAATTCATTCCTGAGTTCTTGAATATCTTTCCGTACCTCCATGAGCATGTTAATGATTTTTATTTTGAACTCCCTTTCAGGGAGAGTCATAAGGTCCATATCATTTAAATCTTTCTCAGGAGTTGTATTCATAATTTTACTCTGGACCAGGTTCCTTTGGCATTTCATATTTGTGTATGGCGCCCTCTAGTGTCCAGAAGCTCTACTCTCTGGTGCTGCTCAGCCCCTGAAGCAATGCGGGCATTGTAGGGGCGTGGTATTGGTGCCTCCAGGGAGGAAAGGGCTGTTTCCTGGTTCGTGGCTGCTATGCCTGTCTCCACTGCCTCTACCAGTGGGCTGAGCACACAGGTATAAGCCTCTGTGCTTTGCGTTTTTAGTTGCTGTAGGCAGATCTTCCCTCTGGCTGGCCTAACACCAGGGAAGGATTTCCCGGTTTGCAAGCCCGGTGGGACTGGCCAGAAGAAAGGCGCACAAGTCTGCCTGTCACAGAAGGGGTTCTTGGAGCTGTGTAGGCAGCCAGGGAGCTGGAGCACCTGAAGATCGTTTAAGCTCCCAACCTGCTGGGCAGAGTGCACCCAGACAATTTTGTCTGCCTGTCCTTTCTCCTGAGCAGTAAGCTCCGTGCAATCCTTGCCCCTTTAGCAGCCCTCTTGCTAAGGGCTTCTTTGTTAGGAAGTCTCTCAGACTGCCCACCTTTCTTTTGTCCCTGAGCAGCTGCGTACGGATCCCTGCTTTCACAAGCAGCTGGACTCTTTGTCTCTCCAGGAATTCTGCCTGTCTTAGCTTTCCAAACCCCTAATTACAAGAGTGTCATGCAAGCACCATGAAATGTAGGTTTGTGCTCCCAGAGCAGATCTCCAGAGTTAGGTATTCAGCAGTCCCACATCTCCACTCCCTCCCTGCTCAGTTCCTGTCCCTCCTGCCAGTGAGCTGGGGTGGGGGGAGGGGTTGGATCCTGCAGGACCACAGCTTTAGTAAGTTACCCTTTTCTGTGAGGGCTGCTCTTGTCTCCAGGTGTATGCAGTTTGTTGTTGTCCTCTTTCCCGTTGCTCTTTCAAGAGTAGTTGTAGTAGCTTTATTTTCATATTATATGAGGTTTTAGGAGGAAGCCTCTGTCTCACCTCTCATGCCGCCATCTTTAATCCAATCTCAACATGCATTTTTTAATTAAGGTATCATTAATATACAATCATTTGGAGGTTTTACACAAACAACACTGTGGTTACAACATTCACCCGTATTATCAAGGCCCCCCCACCCCACTGCAGTCACTGTCAATCAGTGTAGTAAGAATGCTATAGTGTCCCTACTTGGCTTCTCTATGCTATACTGCCTTCTCCGTGAGCCACCTACATTATGTGTGCTAATCATAATGCCCCTTAATCTGTTTCTCCCTCCCTCCCCACACATCCTCTCCAACCCCTCCCCTTTGGTAACCGCTAGTCCCTTCTTGGAGTCTGTGTGTCTGCTGCTGTTTTGTTCCTTCAGTTTTGCTTTTATAACATGCATTTTTAACTTATCAGTTTACCTTAAAATAATATTTTACTTTTCTATGAATGTAAGAAACCTTACAAAAATATAATTTCATTTACTAACCTCTGCCCTTTGAATCCTTGCTATATATTTATAAGTCCCACAATATATTAAACACAAACACAGATGTTTTTTTAAAGGTCTTTCGTATTTATGCAGCTTTACCATTTCTGGTGCTCTTCATTTCTTCTTACACACCTGAATTTTCATCTGGTATGGTTTCCTATCAGCTTCTAGAACTTCTTTTAACATTTCTTGTAACTCAGGTCTGCCTGAAACAAATTCTCTCACTTTTGTCTACCTGCAAATGTTTTTATTTCATCTTCATTTTTGAAGGGTATTTTTGTTTTTTTCTTCTAGTACTTAAAGATGTCATCCATTGTCTTATGGCCTCATTTCTGATAAGGCATATATCCTTTGTATCATTTCTTCCCTGTGTGTAATATGTCTTTTTTTCCCTCTGGATCCTTTTAAAATGTTATCTTTATCTTTGGAGTTCAGTAGTTTGACTGGGATATGTCTAGGTGTGGTTTTTATGTATTTATCCTACTTAGGATTTGCTGTTCCTTGGATTTGTGCATTTTAGTCTTGGGTCTATTTTAGAAAAATCTCAGCTATTATCTCTTCAAATACTTTGGTTGATTTTCCCCTCTCTGAGGCTCCAATTACACATATGTTAGAATATGTAATATTGTCTCAGTTCTTGGATACACTGTTCCATACTTTTCTCTTTGTATTTTGGTTTGAATAATTTATGTGGACCTATCTTGAAATATCTGATTCTTTCTTCTGCTGTTAAGACCATTGAAAAACATTCTTAATTTATTATATCTTATTTCTCATTTTTAGCACTTCCATTTGGTTCTTTTTTATAGCTTGTATCTTGCTCCTGAAATTGCCCATCTATTCATGTATTTTACCCACCTTTTCCAGTAGAATCTTTATGTATTTATTATAGCTATTTTAAAGTCCTACTCTGATCATTTTAAAACTGAGCTGTCACTTAAGAGGCTTCTAGCACTATTTCCACTTTTTAAAAAATTTAAGTATAGTTGACATACAATTTTTATTAGTTTTATATGTGCAGCATAGTGACTCAGTAATTATATACATTATGAAATGCTCACAACAGTAAGTGTAGTTACCATTTATATTATTTCTACCCTTAACCATGGATCATTTTCTCTTTGTCTCATAATTTTTTTAATAGTTTGTTTTGGTATCATTAATCTACAATTACATGTGCAATATTATGGTGATTAAACTACCACTTTCATCAGGTCCCCCCCACCAACCCCATTACAGTCACTGTCCATCAGCATATTGAAATGCTATAGAGTGACTACTTCTCTTCTCTGAGTTGTACAGCCCTCCCCGTGCACACCCAACATTACATCTGCTAATCGTAATGCCCCCTTTTCCCCCTTATCCCTCCCTTCCTACCCATCTTCCCCAGTCCCTTTCCCTTTGGTAACTATTAGTCCGTTCTTGGGTTCTGTGAGTCTGCTGCTGTTTTGTTCCTTCAGTATTTTTTCTTTGTTCTTATAATCCACATATGAGTGAAATCATTTGATACTTGTCTTTTTCGGCTTGGCTTATTTCACTGAGCATAATACCCTCTAGCTCCATCCATGTTGTTGCAAATGGTAGGATTTGTTTTCTTCTTATGGCTGAAGAATATTCCATTGTGTATATGTACCACATCTTCTTTATCCATTCATCTACTGATGGACACTTAGGTTGCTTCCATTTCTTGGCTATTGTAAATAGTGCTGCGATAAACATAGGGGTGCATATGTCTTTTTCAAACTGCACTGCTGCATTCTTAGGGTAAATTCCTAGGAGTGGAATTCCTGGGTCAAATGGTATTTCTATTTTGAGTTTTTTGAGGAACCTCCATACTGCTTTCCACAATGGTTGAACTAATTTGCATTCCCACCAGCAGTGTAGGAGGGTTCCCTTTTCTCCACATCCTCGCCAACATTTATTGTTGTTTGCCTTTCGGATGTTGGCCATCCTCACTGGTGTGAGGTGATATCTCATTGTAGTTTTAATCTGCATTTCTCTGATGTTTAGTGATGTGGAGCATCTTTTCATGTGCCTGTTGGCCAACTGAATTTCTTCTTTAGAGAAGTGTTCTACTCATGTCCTCTGCCCATTTCTTAATTGGATTATTTGCTTTTTGTTTGTTAACGTGTGTGAGTTCTTTATATATTTTGGATGTCAACCCCTTATCGGATACATCATTTATGAATATATTCTCCCATACTGTGGGATCCCTTTTTGTTCTACTGATGGTGCCCTTTGCTGTACAGAAGATTTTCAGCTTGATAAAGTCCCACTTGTCCATTTTTGCTTTTGTTTCCCTTGCCCGGGGAAATATGTTCATGAAGAAGTCGCTCATGTTTATGTCTAAGAGATTTTTGCCTATGTTTTTTTCTAAGAGTTTTATGGTTGCATGACTTACATTCAGGTCTTTGATCCACCTTGAGTTTACCTTTGTGTATGGGGTTAGACAGTAGTCCAGTTTCATTCTCTTACATGTAGCTGTCCAGTTTTTCCAACACCAGCTGCTGAAGAGGCTGTCATCTCCCATTGTATATCCAAGGCTCCTTTATCAAATATTAATTGACTGTATATGTTTGGGTTAATGTTTGGATTTTCTATTCTGTTCCACTGGTCTGTGGGTCTGTTTTTGTGCCAATACCAAATTGTCTTGATTACTGTGGCTTTGTAGTAGAGCTTGAAGTCAGGGAGTGTAATTCCCCCTGTTTTATTCCTCCTTCTCAGGATTGCTTTGGCTATTCGGGGTCTTTTGTGGTTCCATATGAATTTTAGAATTATTTGTTCCAGTTCATTGAAGAAAGCTGTTGGTAGTTTGATAGGGATTGCATTGAATCTGTAGATTGCTTTAGGTAGTATAGCCATTTTGACAATATTTATTCTTCCTAGCCAAGAGCATGGGATGCATTTCCATTTGTTAGTGTCCTCTTTAATTTCTCTTAGGAGTGTCTTGTAGTTTTCAGAGTACAGGTCTTTCACTTCCTTCGTTAGGTTTATTCCTAGGTATTTTATTCTTTTTGATGCAATTGTGAATGGAATTGTTTTTCTGATTTCTCTTTCTGTTAGTTCATCGTTAGTGTATAAGAAAGCAACAGATTTGTGTGTGTTAATTTTGTATCCTGCAACTTTGCTGAATTCAGATATTAGTTCTAGTAGTTTTGGAGTGGAGTCTTTAGGGTTTTTTATGTACAGTATCATGTCATCTGCAAATAGTGACAATTTGACTTCTTCTTTACCAATCTGGATGCCTTGTATGTCTTTGTTTTGTCTGATTGCCGTGGCTAGCACCTCCAGTACTGTGTTGAATAACAGTGGAGAGAGTGGGCATCCCTGTCTTGTTCCCGATCTTAGATGAAAAGCTTTCAGCTTCTTGCTGTTAAGTATGATATTAGCTGTGGGTTTGTTATATATGGCCTTTATGATGTTGAGGTACTTGCCGTCTATAACCATTTTCTTGAGAGTTTTAATCATGAATGGATGCTGAATTTTGTCAAATGCTTTTTCAGCATCTATGGAGATGATCATATGGTTTTTGTTCTTTTTGTTGATGTGGTGGATGATGCTGATGGATTTTCGAATGTTGTACCATCCTTGCATCCCTGGGATGAATCCCACTTGATCATGGTGTATGATCCTCTTGATGTATTTTTGAATTCGATTTGCTAATATTTTGTTGAGTATTTTTGCATCTACATTCATCGGGGATATTGGTCTGTAATTTTCTTTTTTGGTGAGGTCTTTGCCCGGTTTTGGTATTAGAGTGATGCTGGCTTCATAGAATGAGTTTTGAAGTATTCCCTCCTCTTCTATTTTTTGGAAAACTTTAAGGAGAATGGGTGTTATTTCTTCTCTAGATGTCTGGTAGAAATCAGAGGTGAATCCATCAGGTCTGAGGTTTTTTCTTGGGTAGTTTTTTGATTACCGATTCAATTTCATTGCTGGTGATTGGTCTGTTTAATTTTTCTGTTTCTTGCTTGGTCAGTCTTGGAAGGTTGTATTTTTCTAAGAAGTTGTCCATTTCTTCTAGGTTTTCCAGCTTGTTAGCATATAGATTCTCATAATATTCTCTTATGATTCTTTGTATTTCTGTGGGGTCTGTCGTGATTTTTCCTTTCTCATTTCTGATTGTGTTTATGTGTGTAGATTCTCTTTTTCTCTTAATGAGTCTGGCTAGGGTTTATCTATTTTGTTTATTTTTTCAAAGAACCAGCTCTTGGTTTCATTGATTTTTTCTATTGTTTTATTCTTCTCAATTTTATTTATTTCTTCTCTGATCTTTATTATGTCCCTCCTTCTGGTGACTTTGGGCCTCATTTGTTCTTCTTTTTCCAATTTCAGTAATTGTGTCTTAAAGACTATTCATTTGGAAATGTTCTTCCTTCTTTAAATAGGCCTGGATTGCAAAATACTTTCCTCTTAGAACTGCCTTTGCTGTGTCCCACAGAAGTTGTGGCTTTGTGTTGTTGTTGTCATTAGTCTCCATATATTCTTTGATTTCTGTTTTGATTTGGTCGTTAACCCATTGATTAATTAGGAGAGTGTTGTTAAGTATCCATGTATTTGTGAGCCTTTTTGATTTTTTTCTAAAATTTATTTCTAGTTTTATACCTTTGTGATCTGAGAAGTTGGTTGGTAGAATTTCAATATTTTTGAATTTACTGAGGTTCTTTTTGTGGCCTAGTATGTGGTCTATTCTGGAAAATGTTGCATGTGCACTTGAGAAGAATGTGTATCCTGCTGCTTTTAGGTGTAGAGTTCTGTAGATGTCTGTTAGGTCCATCTGTTCTAGTGCGTTGTTCAGTGCCTCTGTGTCCTTACTTATTTTCTGTCTGGTTGATCTGTCCTCTGGAGTGAGTGGTGTGTTGAAGTCTTCTAAGATGAATGCATTGCTGTCTATTTCCTCCTTTAATTCTGTTAGTATTTGTCTCACATATGCTGGCGCTCCTGTGTTGGGTGCATATATATTTATAATGGTTATATCTTCTTGTTGGACTGACCCCTTTATCATTACGTAATGTCCTTCTTTATCTCTTGCTACTTTCTTCGTTTTGAAGTTGATTTTATCTGATACAAGTACTGCAACACCTGCTTTTTTCTCTTTGTTCTTTGCATGAAATATCTTTTTCCATCCCTTCACTTTTTGTCTGTGTATGTCTTTGGGTTTGAGGTGAGTCTCTTTTAAGCAGCATATAGATGGGTCTTGCTTTTTTTATCCATTCTGTTACTCTGTGTCTTTTGATTGGTACATTCAGTCCATTTACATTTAGGGTGATTATCAATAGATATGTACTTATTGCCATTGCTGGCTTTAGATTTGTGTAACCAAAGGTTCAAGGGTTGCTTCTTTACTATCTAACAATCTAACTTAACTTTCTTGTTAAGCTGTTGTAAACACCATCTGATGTTTCTTTATTTTTCCCCCTTCTTATTCTTCCTCCTCCATTCTTTATATACTAGGTGTTTTATTCTTTGCCTTTAGTTAGTATTTGGATGGTCTGCTTTCTTTCCTATGATTTTATTTTCTCTGGTGACATCTTTTTAGCCTTATGGGTGCTTCCCTCTAGAGCAGTCAGTTTAAGATATCCTGTAGTGGTGGTTTATGAGAGGCAAACTCTCTCAACTTTCGTTTGTCTGGAAATTGTTTAATCCCTCCATCATATTTAAATGATAATCATGCTGGATACAATATTCTTGGTTCGAGGCCCTTCTGTTTCATTATGTTAAATATATCATGCCCTTCTCTTCTGGCCTGTAAGGTTTCTGTTGAGAAGTCTGATGATCGTCTGATGGGTTTTCCTTTGTAGGTGATCTTTTTTCTCTCTCTAGCTGCCTTTAATACTCTATCTTTATCTTTGATCTTTGCCATTTTAATTATTATGTGTCTTGGTGTTGTCCTCCTTGGGTCCCTTGTGTTGGGAGATCTGTAGGCTTCCGTGGACTGCGAGACTGTTTCCTTCCCCAGCATGGGAAAGTTTTCAGCAATTATTTCTTCAAAGACGCTTTCTATCCCTTTTTCTCTCTCTTCTTCCTCTGGTACTCCTACAATGCGAATATTGTTCCGTTTGGATTGGTCACACAGTTCTCTTAGTATTCTTTCATTCCTAGAGATCCTTTTATCTCTCTCTGCCTCAGCTTCTCTGTATCCCTGTTCTCTGGTTTGTATTCCATTAACAGTCTCTTGCATCTCATCCAGTCTGCTGTTAAGCCTGTCAGTTGCTTGTCTGATTTCTGCATTGTCTTTCCTCAGTTCCCTCACTTCCTCCCTCAGCTCTTGCACATTTCTCTGTAGATCCATCAGCATGGTTATGACTTTTATTCTGAATTCTTTTTCAGGAAGATTGTGCATTTCCATCCCTTCAGGCTCCCTTTCTGGGGTTGTCTGGTTGATCTTAGTCTGAACCATATTCCTCTGTCTTTTCATGGCGATAGAAGTGGTCACTGGTAGTTGCCATGTATGTCAGCTGGGCTCTTTAAGACTTAAAAAAAAGGAAGAAAGAAAGAAAAGAAAAGAAAAAAGAAAGAGAAGAAAAAACAAAAAACAAAACAAAACAACCAGAAAAAAAATGCCCACCGGGAGTAGCTTCTGTGGAGATGCTGTAGGTGGCGCTGTTGCTCCACTATTCCGCAGCCATGGCCGTGCTGCTCTGCAGGGCCCTTTATAGCTCTGGCCGGGGTGGGAACGAATGGGAGGCTGTTGACCTTTGGGGGAAGTCTAAGTGTGGCCACCCTTTCCCAGTTGCCAGCTAAGGGATCCGAAACTCCCCAGGACTCCCAGCCTCGTGGGCTGAGTGTGCTGGGGTGATCTGGCTCTTCCAGTGGGCTCCTGTCTCTTTAATACCACTGAAAAAAGCGTGCGCTTTTCTGTTTTTTTTTTTCTTTTTCTTTCCTTCCCGGGAGCCAGCTGCAAGCACCCTGGTGTGTTCCCCTCTCAGATCCTGCACTCTCTGTCTCTCCAATCTCCGCTGCACTGTGCGATGTGTGTCAGCGCTCCCCATGCAGATCACCAGGGCTAGTTATTTCGCGGGGTGTACGTCCACTCCCTCCTAGCTCTGAATCCTCTCCTTCCGCAGTGTGCTGGGGTGGGTGAATGCTCGGGTCTCACCGGGTTGCGGCTCCATATCTTACCTGCCTCGCAGGGTGCCGTGTCCTCTCAGGTGTAGCTGCACGCTGTGCGGTTTCCTGTGTATTCTGGTCTCTCTTTTAGGAATAATTGTATTTGCTGTATTTTCATAGATACATATAGTTTTGGGAGGAGATTTCTGCCGCCCTGCTCACACTGCCATCTTCCCGGAAGTTGATTGTTCTTGATGATATTTTTAAGCCACTGAAATAGCCTGAAACCATTCTACTCTTTGTATTCTTGGCATGTAAAATAGCATTTCCTTATTGTTTAAGCTTCTTTCAATTGGATTTTCTGTTGCTTGCACCCAAAAGGATTCCAAATGTTAAATTAACCCTTCCAGCCCTGGAAAGTTCTCTCATCATCTTAAGGATAAACCCTTCACCTGTGTTCTTGATCCTAGTGCTTATTGCTTTTTCTGGAACTTTGTCACATCATTCACCCCCCTTCATCCTTTATCTCCTACTTCTCCCCCTCTAAGCCTATCAACTTGCTCAAGTTGCCTCCAAGCTTCCCTTAAATCCACATCTTCTTCTAGCTCTCAACAAACCTTTCTTCTCTCCTTCTCATGCAAACTGTTTATAGAGTGAGCTGTATTTTCTGTCTCCACTTATTCACTTCAGTTTCAAGTCACACAGCTGGCTTTGGGCTCCATCATTCCATTAAAACAGTTGAGCTAAAGTTATCAATGATGTCTTAACTTCCATATCCAATGGGATGTTTATGTTTTGTTATACTTCTGCTGCATTTCATGCAGGACATTGAATCTCTTTACTGCTTTGTCCTTCATGTAGCCCCATTTCCCTGGCTGTCCTTTATGACCTTTCCTCTATATATCTTGTGGCTGGTTACTCCTCTGTCTGTCTGTCCCTTAAAGTTACACCATGAATTTTTTCTCATTCTCTCTGGGTCAGTGCATCCACTTTTATGGTTTAAAAAATCACCTTGCTGCTGATAATCCCCAAATCTCAGACCTCTTGACTGATCTTCAAACCCTTCTTTTGAAACACGTGTTAGAAATCTGCACCAGGATACCACTCAGTCCCTCAAACCTAACATTGCTATGCTGAGTTCATCACCTTCTCTACCAAACTTCCTCCCTCCAGTATTCTCTAGCTAGATTGGTGACCCGACCACTGACTAATCACTTAAGTATGATGCCTGAGGGCCACCCCAGAACATCTCTCTTTTTTCCCTTTTCTTCATTCAGTGTACCACCAAATGTGGTTGATTTGGCCTTCCACAGAGCTCTCAATCCTATTCCTGCCTCCTCATCCCACAGTCACTCCCCCAGTTCAAGTCGCTATTACCTCTGTTCTAACCACAATGACTTCATAACTGCTGTCCTAACTTCTATCCTTGACTTCCTCCAGCTCATCCTCCACACAGCAGGCATTGGATTGCACTTGCATAAGTAAGTGTGACTGTGCTATGCCTTTGACTGAATTCTGTCCATGGCTCCCCACTTTTTATTTACAGGGTGAAGTGCACATTCATTAACGTGGCACACAGGTTTCTTCATGCGCTACCCCTGCTGACTTCTCCAGGTTTTATCTCTTGGCATCTGCCTCACAATTTGTTCACCAGCCGCAAAAACTTTCTTTTGTTTCCTTTGCATACCATGTTATTTCTCAACACAGACACACACACCATTTTGCCTAGCTAATTTTCTAAGTTAGATGCCATTTCTTGAGTCTACTACAAGGCTCTGCCATTTCTATCCTTGCAGTTTGCCACATTGCACTGTAATTTTCTGTTTATGATTGTTGAGAGCAGTCACATTAATATCTGGGCTACCAGTGACCAGTCCATAGTAAGGATTCCTGGCCCAGAATTCTTAATAATTGGTGAATGAAAAAAATGAATGAATATCCTCTAGGAAGTTCAGTCTCCTGGATATTTTTTGATTGGTCCCCTTTGTAGCTTCAGTTCAGAATTTGAAGAGTGAACTAACACCTGCCTACAGATTCCTCTGAGACCACCTTGGCCCTGTTCCCGTATTTCACATCCTATTATAATTCTCAAATTGTATTGTCAGTCTTGTGCTGTTGTAATAATAGGAGGATTTCTCCATGGACTTACATGCAGGAAATAATGAAAGCCACTATGATTTTTGGATTACTTGCATAAAATTAGCATGTACATAAATAAACATGTTTATTTTCAGGCTACTATAGAGGATGTGTTTGCTGATTTTCTTTTTTTGTTCATGCCTCCTTATTCTTCTACTCAAGTTGCTGGATGAGAAGAGGTCCCTCATCAAGAAAAGGAAATTCTTGGAGCTGGAGGACGCTGACACACTGCAAGCATTGCTTCTTCCTGGAGTTTATAGAGCACTGCATTAGAATGGGAGACTTTTCCAGTTAAGAAGTGCTTTTCTCTTTGTGATTTCTATTCTCCCCCCACCCCTCCCCAGAGCCCCCAATACCCACCTGGGACCCTTTCTAACCTTCCAAACATATGTGAAATATTTAAAGCAAAGCTAGTCCTACGCAAACTGTGGAAGGTATGGATATAGATGAACTGTCTCATGTCCTGTCCATCCCTGCAACACAGAAAGAGAAGTTAGGCCTTTCATCAGCAAATATTAGTGGCAGAATTTCAGGTCAGAGAGAAAGAAATGCATGAGGTAGGCAGACCTTTTGTTGATTAATGTCTTCAGACTACATTAGAGAAGCAACTGCCTACTTGACCTGTTAATCAAGATAAGGAAACATTTGTCTTTGAGGAGGAAGTTTTAAGATTCTTCAGATTGCATGTATATTCCTTTGCTTCTTCCAGTGACAAAGATTCCTGAAAGCAAACTGAGTGGGTGTGAAGGGTAGTGATAAAATTTTATTTTTTTCTTTGTTATCGAGGAACTTCTTACTGCAGGCTGTTCCTGAGGTTAAGAGACAATTCTAAATTGGGAAATAGAGAATGTGTGGACAAGGACAGCAGGGACACTTGCTAATAAGTGGCAGACTCTCTTCTTCCTCTTGTCATTTGCTGCAGAAACATGAATCATGACACACATCTTTCCAGAGCAGGAAGGGCCTCAAAATTACCCATGAACGTCCCTTACATGCTGACACATGCCTTGTCAGAGGGTCACAGTGTGACTGTGAGCTGTTCAAATGCTCTTCCCCTACTTTTAGAGCACTGAGATGGGAAAATTCCAAGAATGTATTTCAGTGGAGTCTATGACTTCTAGACCCAGATTTCCTTAGCTGCTTGGTACAAGATAAAGTGGTTGGAAAAACACTAATGCAGGTGTCATGGGTGGAGGCAATGGGTAGATAAGCAGCACTGCAGATACATGAAATGATGTATTTCAAATTAGGGGCAGTGGGGGATAAAGAGGGAGGTTTGAGGGGCATATTACCCCTTTTCCTTTTTACCTTACTTGCTCCAATTTGCTCAAGAGGTACTGAAATCTCAAAGGTGCAAATGACTGTATATTTTGTATAAGAAAAGATTATTCTGTTTTTGATTTTAGGTAGTTATGATCCATCAAATAGGATAATCTTAGACAAGTGTTCGAAATACAGATGAGCCATAGGGTATGACCCACTAAATCCTTCTTTTAGGAAAGCCATAAGTTTTAACATAAATTATTAAACTCTCCAATTCATTTTACAAAACAGTCATCATATTAATCTCAAAGTCTTCATCAAGAACTAAAATGAAAAGAGAGTTTTAGAGTATTTTCACTTAAGATATAGGTACAAAAATTCTAAATAAAGTGTTAAATAGACTAATTGCCAATCCAGTTGATGGAGTCCTAAAAGGGGAATGGGAAAGCAAGAGGTGAGAAGAAAGACATTCAAGAGATGCTCTACTCACATCATTATTTGGACCAGAGCAGGCCCTGGTGAATTAATTAAATAAAGATTGAAAGATAAAAAGGCTGTAGAAAACTCTGAAGCTATGCTATCAAAATAATGGATAGTAGTGGGCAAGAGAAGGGAATTTGAAAGCCAAATACTGACATACCTTCATGTTAGTGCCTACTATCCTATAGGTAAATTAAAGCTGGATAAACTAGCTAGGTATAAAAATGAGTCAATGGCATTTAAGAAATAGTGTGGTGCAGTTTTAGTAATCTGGAGACCTGAGATCTAGTTCAATTCAGCCACTAATTTTCTGAGACCTTTGAGAAGTCACTTGATTTCTCTGTGAAAAAAGGTTGATTTAGATCAGCACTTCTTAAAGTTTAATATGCATATGATCATCTAAGGACTCTGTTAAATGTGGATTCTGGTTCAGTAGGTCTGGGAAGGCCTGATATTCTACATTTCTAATAAGCTTTTGGGTGATGCTAGTGTTGCTAGTCTGCAGATCACATTTTGAGTAACAAGGATATTGATGATCTCAATGTCCCTTCCATTTAATTGAACATGGCTTTATAATACACTTTTTCACACTCAGTTAAAAAACTTTCTGAATTATGGGAATGAAGGTAAATCAATGACCAGAACTACTGTTCTTAGTAAAAACAAATTAGGTGATATGGGCACAGCAGTAGGAGGGATCTAGAGTGAAGTTTGACTCAGTGACTCAAAGAGCAAGACAGGCAGAACCAAGTTAAAATCAGGGAAGAAATCTCAGTCCAGAGGATGTGACCAGAGAGTGGGAAAAGCAATAGAGAAGATTCTCAGGCATCTTATGAGAGGTAAAAATGCTTGATGAAGCATCTCTCATCCTGCAAAGGAACAAAAGGGACCAGAGCTCTTTTAGCCTTCTTTCAGTTCCTTCTTGGGTCTTCTGGCTTCATTTGGAGGACATATTGTCACTATGATCCCTGAAAACCCTTCCCTCATCAAATAGCTTCTCTAAAATGCAAAGACAGTTGGTCCATAATTACAGTGGGTTCATGAGTATACAGGATTGGGAATTCTGAAAAGCTGCTCATATGCTGACCGATAGACATCCTGGTCCTTGGTTTAGCCAGGCACCAGGAATGGAGGATCCTCAACACACATTCCAAGTTTGGCTGAGAACTGGGGAGGAGAAGGAAAGGGTGGGGAGGATCGAGTATGATGAACACTCATGTAATTCAAAACTATAAATCTTCCCTATTGCATTTATTCATTGGAAAATGACTTCAATTTAATGGCAATAATGATTAAGTAAGCCATTTCTGCTAAGAAAAATTTTGTGAGATTGAGACAGGCATTGTTATCTAATGTAAAATAGGAAGAAGTAAACAGGTTAAGGCTATTCAGCTAGTTAGTGTCGGATTAGAGCTCAGTTTCTTCACCCTCAGTCAGTGGAGTACTTCTACCTTGTTGTGTACCTAGCACCACACATACTTGATCATGTTGGACTTTGACTTCTCTCTCATACCCCACTTAACTTATAAATTCATTATGGTTATGGAACTACCAGATGCTTTGTTTCATTATTTGATAGCAAGATGTTTCAGAAAATAAATAGTCTATCATGTCGGTGAGAGTGGTGGCCATTTCGGTTGCCAATCCCAGAGCATTTCCCCTTTCTTTTTTGCTGACCAATATGATATATCTTCCTCTGAAAATCCATGTTCTTCAGCAGTGTTTTGGCCTTTTCTAGACTTAGGGCATTGAATCTTGATTGAACTCAGCTAATCACGATAGCATCATTTACCAACTGACTGGCAAGTTGAAGTAAAAACATGTCATGAAATTGTGGCCAATGAGACATGCGGAGGAGTTGCCTCTGCTTTAAAAAAGGAACGTGTTACAGAGATAGTCCGCTCTTCTCTTTCTGGACTTTGTCTGCATAGGTGATGCCCAGAACTGTGGCAGCATCTTGAAACGGTGAGAGGAAGACATTTGACACAAAGAGAATGGAAGAACCTGGGTAGAGAAGAAAATGGAAAGAACTGGGTCCTTGATGATGTAATGAGACACAGAACCAACCAAATCCAGGACTGTTCTTCCTTTGGATTTTTAGTGTGGGCTGCTTTTATTTGCAGCTCAAAGCATCCCTATATCTAGAGAGACTGGGAGTAGCTATATCATAACTGGCATCAGATGATTAGGGTTAGAATCTCAGCTGTATCACCAACTTGCTTCATGACCTTGGATAAGTCACTTTCTCTACAAGAGCCTCCTTATAAAAATGGAGATAATAAAATCTAGAAAATATAACCTACCTTAGCTCTAACATCAACTGTGAAAACACCTGAAAATAGTTGTTTTTTTTACATCTTTATTAGTATTATGTGATTTATAATAATAATAGCATCATAATCAGGCTGCATCATAAGCAATTGGCAGTGAGAAAGCTTTAAAGTCTTTTGATGTTTCTAGGAAAATCCTTGCATCCTGAGACAATTTGTACCTCCCCTTTCTCCTAAGCATGCATGAGAAAAAGCCAGGCCAGTTACAGTTTGGGGTGGGAGAGTTCCTTAATGAGATATGAATGCAACATCTCATGAAAAGCAAAAGGCTTTTGGTCTATATTCCATGAGAGTGCTTCCAGCAATTTCAAGGCATATGTGAGGCTACACTACACGCAGGTAATTTTTTTTCTCCTCTTTATTTTGCATTGAGAAGTGGAGAGCTCCAAAGATTTCAAGTGAAAGGTCATGTCTCTGATGTATGGAAGAGAAATAAATCTGGGAGTCTGACTGCACTGTTAGAAGAATATTAGTTCCCCTAGCAGAGGTTTGTAAAGGGCCTTTTTCCATCTATTGTTTCCACGCTCCCTCCTCCCGCCCCCAAAAGACCACTTTTTAAGCAGCTTCCAAACACTGCAAGAATTGCTTGGTTTACAGTTCGAGCTACTTTATTCCTCCTTTGATGGCAAAGTGTGAGCTAGAGAGGCTCTGCATTTTGTGTTTGTGTGACAGACTGCCTCTTGTTTCTGACCGAAAATGAGGATGCTATGATTCTGATGAGTATGTCACCTGGGAAGACACTCTCAGAGCTGCTGTGGAAGCTCTGGAGAGGAGGCACCCTGGGCTTAGATGGCATAATGAGGAGGAGGAACCCATGGGCTGGCTGTTTGGCCCTGTTCCAGCCCAGAGCCTACTGTTTTTTATGGAAGGTCAGGAAATGAGGAGCTGGGCCTATGGACATCTGCCTGGAGTGATATTTCCAAATTGGTCTTTCTCCTCGAGAGGTTCAGTTTCAAATTTAATTAGCTAGCTAATGATGGTAAATTATCATAATTAATTGATGAGTGCTACAGTGTTTTGACTACCAGGCACTATACATAATTTCTAGGGCAGTTAATTTCTGGTCTAACTTTGAGGACTAATCTAGTACAGAGATTTTATAATACTAATAATAGCAGTTGTTTTAATGGTTTGGACTGAAGCATTCCCTTGGTCTGGAACACAGCCATAGGAGAGCATCTCATACAGTCTTTCATTCCCCACTTAGGTAAAGACCTTCCTTTGGCCAGAGGCAACCCTGGAGGAAGAAGATCCTGTGAAAGACCTGTGCATGTGTCTTTATAGTCCAGTGGTAAGGTAGAAAAGTAAATAAGCAGTCATTTTCCAGGAAGATGAGGGCTGTGGTAGGGAGATATCTGGGGAGCTATAGGATCACAAGAGGGCATCTGGAAGTGTTCTGGAAGAGGTGAGAGCGTCTGCCGAAGGATGAGCAGTTCTTCAGGCAGATGTGGGGAAGGGGAAGTAAGAAAGCCAGTCTGGGGAGATAGTAACATGAAAATGTGTGTGTGTGTGTGTGTGTGTGTGTGTGTGTGTGTATGAGAGAACGAGAGAGAAAAGTACGTTTGAAGAACCACAAGTAGAGTATTTTTGGAAGAGTAGCAAGGATATAATTAAAAGGTCAGGTTTTTAAAAAATTATTTTGGTATTATTAATATACAATTACATGAGCAACATTATGGTTAGTAGACTCCCCCTATTATCAAGTCCCCACCACATACCCCATTACAGTCACTGCCCATCAGTGTAGTAAGATGCTATAGAATCACTACTTGTCTTCTCGTCTTCTCTGTGTTATACTGCCTTCCCCGTATCCCCCCTCCCCCCCGCTACATTATGTGTGCTAATCTTAATACCCCTGTTTCCCCCTTATCCCTCCCTTTCCACCCATCTTCCCCAGTCCCTTTCCCTTTGGTAACTATTAGTTCATTCTTGGGTTCTGTGAGTCTGCTGCTGTTTTGTTCCTTCAGTTTTTTCTTTGTTCTTATACTCCACAGATGAGTGAAATCATTTGATACATATCTTTCTCCACCTGGCTTATTTCACTGAGCATAATACCTTCTAGCTCCATCCATGTTGTTGCAAATGGTAGGATTTGTTTTCTTCTTATGGCTGAATAATATTCCATTGTGTATATGTACCACCTCTTCTTCATTCATTCATCTACTGATGGACACTTAGGTTGCTTCCATTTCTTGGCTATTGTAAATAGTGCTGTGATAAACATAGGGGTGCATCTGTCTTTTTCAAACTGGGCTGCTGCATTCTTAGGGTAAATTCCTAGGAATGGGATTCCTGGGTCAAATGGTATTTCTATTTTGAGTTTTTTGAGGAACCTCCATACTGCTTTCCACAATGGTTGAACTAATTTACATTCCCACCAGCAGTGTAGGAGGGTTCCCCTTTCTCCGCATCCTCGCCAGCATTTGTTGTTGTTTGTGTTTTGGATGTTGGCCATCCTAACTGGAATGAGGTGATATCTCATTGTGGTTTTAATTTGCATTTCTCTGACGATTAGCAATGTGGAGCATCTTTTCATGTGCCTGTTGGCCATCTGAATTTCTTCTTTAGAGAAGTGTCTGTTCAGCTCCTCTGCCCAAAAAATATGGAACGCTTCACGAATCTGCATGTCATCCTTGCACAGGGGCCATGCTAATCTTTTCTGTATCGTTCCAATTTTAGTATATGTGCTGCCGAAGCGAGCACAGGTCAGGGGGTTTTATTTAAAGAAGGTAAGTTGAACACTTGTATTATATCCTTTCTTGCCAAAACTCTATTAAAGGGATGATGATGGGATTTTTATAAATATAAACTGTTTTATAAATATAAACAGAACAGGAGAAACACAACAGTAACAAAATCTTAGAAGCTAAGCAATATATGGAAGAGTAGCAGCTGATTTAGCAGACTGGAGAAAGTGGAATTTGAATAGTAAGTAAGCAATGCGGAAAACTCTATAGGAAGAAGATTTGAGCCGCAGATTGCCCCTCAAAAAATCTCAGGAATCAGAGGAAATGGACATTCTGAAAATAGAGGTAAAAGAGGACCTGAAGCCAGAAAAACTGGTTCAAATTATTTTAAAGAAAGAATTGGACCCCCCTGCAAATGATTTCCCTATCTGTATAAGATAATGATGATCTCCCACTTCCACTCTGACAGAAGACTGGGGAGTTATTCTCTTGAGGGGATAAAATAGACACCATTTGAGTTGAATAGGGGGATATCGTATTGAAGATGTGGTTAGTGAAAGTTTACATACTGAGACTGAGATACCTCTAGTCTTCATCTCCTACCAGGCTCTTAGAATTTTGACAACCATATATTTATTCTTCAGGAAAGAGAGAGAAAGAGCCTTCTCTGGAAATATGACCAACCCAAGAAAAATGATCTAGAAGTACAGATATCAGGGCTTCCACAGGGAGCCTAGTGAGATGCTAACAGTGAAGACCCCCAAGTCCACTCATAGGTGGTTCCTTCAAGAAGTAAAATTCATAGCAAGCCTAATACACCAACAGTGTCTACACAGTTGGAGGATAGGTTGGCGCTGAATTATTGATAAGTATGAAGAAGAAATTAAGGTTATGTTCATAGAAATCCAAGCAAATAAACAAACATGCAACACAACTGTTAACTCCTGGGAAAACAGAAAGTTGTGCAGGAAAGGATGAGTTATTATAGTATATAACATGGCTCAGTTATAAAATATATCAAATACCACCACAATGATATCAAGATGAAATATTCATGCTACCTAAACTCTAAATTAAAAGTAGCATGGAGGGATGGAAAGCACATGTTGGGAAGAAGTGTTTGAGAGAGAACATTCTATCCTAATATTCCACATTAGAAAATCAATAAATTATGTGTAAAAATGGAAAAATGGGGAGTAATAGGATAGTGGTTGTCTTTATCAAGTTAGGAAACACAGGAGGAGAGGAATTTAAAAAAGGTAATAGATTTATTGTTGAAGTCTGGTTTCAGAGGTACCTGTGAAACAGCCAAGTGGAGATGTCTCCTAGGCTGTTGGCTGTGTGGGTCCGGTGATAACCAATCTCCAAAAGGGTTCTTGGAGAGAATTAAGCCCTGCAGGAAAAGATTTGAGTGACTATCTACCATTTCTCTCCCAGGATGCTTGATAGCTACTCCACAGGAAAGAAGTTAATTAACTACATGCAATGGATGCCTAAGGACCCAAGGGTTTAATGCCCTTATAGAAGCCAACTGAGAAGAGCTGGGTCAGTAGGGTGGGAAGTGAAGATCTGGAGTAATTGACAGAGAGTAAATGAAACTGGAAAAGGGCCAAGGATAACCACTGGAGGATAGACTAACAGGTTAGGGATTGTCAGGGCAAGGGAAGCCTGTAGGCAGACTAAGGAGCTACTGGAATAGTAATGAAAAACCCAGGAGGAAGTAGCATCCAGCAGCCACAGGAGAAGAGACTCGAAGGGCTGGTGCAGGAGAGGTGCCAAAGCTGCAGAAAGATTGTGTGAAATAGGGATGATAAGGGGATTGTTGATTTGACTTGTAAGGGCATTATCAGCCACCTTAGTTGGAGCAGCTCTACTGAGATATTCAGAAACCAGACTGCAGTGTACTTGGGGCTCAGGAATCAATCAGCTAAAACTAGTTATTTGTTAATACCCACCTTCTAACCCAAACTAAACTCTATTCATGCTCCAAGTCGCATTCCCTGGGAGGGAACCGTGTGTTCACCCAGGAGACCATTTAGACACACAACATTGGGTTTCCACAATGACTCCATGAGAACATTTCTAGGGATTCATGGGCTCTGGCCAATCCTATTATTGCATTCTTTAGATTGGTTATTTTTATGTTTTTAAAAATGTGAAACCTTAAATCGGATGAAGTGCTGAAAGGGACCTGGGAAGAGTGTGTTGAATTACTTCGTCCTTCAAGTCATTTCTTAGCATGAGCCAACACTTTCACCTGGAAACGTGAAAGCCTCCCTGTAATATCTGTTGACTGTCATCGGTGTCAGTGGTGTTGATTTGTCACTGGAACCTCTGGTGGCACAGGATTGCTGCTGCAATTCAAATATTACCGCTATCCCAAGAGTTAGAGAGATAAAAACAAGGAGCAGATACGGATTGCACTTAGAGTAGAGGTAAAGGGATGGTTCGTGTACCCAACTAGCACCAATACAGGGTAACAAGGGCTGAGGAACCTTAACCTCATGGAGGGTCTTCCTACCCGAATCAGCCATACATGGGGGACTACAAGGAGAGGGGTCTCCTAGAAAGCGTGCTGACTGTTGTCTCTTGACATTACCCTCATCTGACCTGAGTGGGACCTTCGTCCAGGGCTGGTGCGTTGTGAACTCTCAACCTGTAGGGTTACTTCCAGACAGCATAGCTGGGCCACATACACAAAGGGAGGGTGAGGAGGAGGTTCCTTTTGAGCTTGTGTGTGGTTTTTATTACAATGCTCCCTCCCTGGGGAGGGATTATGAATTGGGGTATGTGAGTAACATGTTGCTCCTGCCCTGCTGAGTACACAAAGGAGTGTATTAAAAATTTAAAATTTAAACGAGGAGCCTCCAGCCCTGTAACTGGAAGGTTCAGATCTTACCCATCTGTGGCTCTGAAATCATAACAGATTTATGGTAATACCCCAGATATCAATGCTCAGAGCCCTACCATCCAAGTAGGAAGTTCTCTGCTTCCAGGAGTCTCTCTCCTCAAATGCTTTTGGGGCCTCCCTCTCAGGTTTTGTTTGTGCATCCCAAATATTCCCTTGGTTTTCTGGGCTCACCCTAGGTCGAGTGTACGTGGGGCCAGCAGTTTCTCACACCTGTAAGAGCCTGGCCAGCAACTCTGACGTCCCTGGGCTTGGCTGGCTGCAGATGTCAGCCAATCAGGGATGCTGCATTTCTGCCCAGGGGGCCTGTTAGCCTCTGGAGCTCATCTCCCTCCGGGCCAGTCCGGCAATGCCTTTCTCTTCTGCTCTTTTGGAAGTGTTTTGCACAACAGAGCTGTTGGACCTCAGTGACACATTCTCCTTGTCCCACAGCTCACTTACCCAGGATGGACAGCTCATCTAGGAGGGGCTTGGTTAGGTGATGTCAGGCTCCACATCACCCTTCTCTCTGGATGCTTTGCTTCTTCAAACCCCAGGTCCATTCCTCCACCTTGTTCAGTCATGATATGGTTTGGCTATTAGGCTCCAGGCATACCAGGGCTATTATTGGGAAGTTATTTTAAGGTCCTGGAA
Source organism: Smutsia gigantea (assembly GCA_032199065.1). Taxonomy (NCBI): domain Eukaryota; kingdom Metazoa; phylum Chordata; class Mammalia; order Pholidota; family Manidae; genus Smutsia; species Smutsia gigantea. Next base: position 15,117 of record JAVSCE010001857.1, on the reverse strand, counting down.
TAGTTCCTGGCAGTTAACAAGTTCCCTGAACATGGTCAGGGAATCCCAAGAAGTTCTGGGGAAGGTGTCCCCCAACTTTACCACCTTGACCCAGCCAGCTGTGTGTGCAGCTAGGAGAGGGTAGGATAGTGGGTCTGTATTTGTGCCACTGTTGTGGAAATCAACAGAATTCTTTTTCAAAATGCAAACATGTACAGTGAAGCCCTGAAGGTAAGGGTGGTGAAGTGGACAAACAAAAGAAACAAAACAAAAGGTTTTCATCAGAACTTTCAAACCCCAATCACTGCCAGCAGCGACAGCTCCATACGTTTGAGTGAACTTGGATCATTAAATAACACGGTATCATAGCTTGCCGGAGAAGTGCAACTTTGTTGTGGATTAGCTTCTGAAACTTTTCATATTTGTACTGGAAACGTACTAGATGGAGGAGATGGAATGTATGGGGGTGGTGGGAGACCAAAGTATATTGGATATGAAGTAAGAAAGTTGGGAGGGGAGGATAAAAAGTACTTGAGGGAGGAGGGCATTTGTCATTATCTTTGGCTGCCTACCCAATATCCTGATTATCTTTGAGATATTTTCTACCTGGGCAGAGAGCAGAGTCCTTTTCTCTCTGTAGAGTCTAGACAGCATTTCAGCTTTCCTTATAGCTGGACCGTAGTAATGTAACTAATGGTTCATGAGTCAGATTCACCCGGAGTGAACTTTGACTTGGAAGCTAGGAATCCAAAAGAGCTGGGACATTACAGACACCATCGTGGTGAGGCCAGTGGGGCCATTGGTACCCAGATCCACTTTCCAGAGCCCGTGGTGGTTAACAGTTCTGGCAGCAGTACTGACGCCCAGTATCAGCATGGACAGTGGAATGAGCAGTGTTGTCTGTGTCCAGTAGAAGCAACAATCATATCTTCTAGAGCCAGTTCTATGATGGAATTTAAGTGTGGCATTTAAACCTGATTCGGATCTTCCTTGAAGCCTCCATGAGCAAACCAATATCCTTTGATATTTCCCTGTCTGCCTCATTCACCCAACTTGCAACTAAGAATCTTGATACCAAAATAAACAAGCAAAACCATCCCTTTAGATGACAAAATATTTGGAATGGGAGAAAAAGGTGCACCCATAATCCTGTCACTTTAACACAAAAATAAGGATCCCTATGATTCCCTCACAACACTTTCCCAAAGTGTTTTCGTGGACATTAGGTGTCATGTGGGCAGAAAAAGTTTCCATCATCAAATGATTTTGGAAATGTTCTGATAATATTACATGATATCTTCTATCTCGATACTTAACTTCTCAGAAACTTTAGTACGTTAGTTCACTTTGAGAAGATTTAAGGAAGAAATAAACGATCACATCTCACCCTCCCCACCTTGGAATATTTCAAAGGATTTTGAGTAACACATGCTGCAAAGTGCTGCCTTATGGCCTTTTCAAACATGCAAGACCCATATCATGGTGCTCACAGGGCACATGCAGTTTCATGCCCTGCTTCCTTCTATATTGTATCATAGGAACTTTCAGGGCAGGACTTTGTCAAGAAGAAACTTCTCTCCTTTTGTCTCTGGAATTTCTAAGTGTGAACCTGAGATCATAGCTGGCGAGAGAGTGGGAACCCCTGCCCTGAACTGGCAGGCCACATCGTGGTATTTAGTCTCTGCTATGTATTCTGGTAGAAGCAGGTTGTCAGGACTTGAAATTAGGGCCAAGACGTAATCCTGAAACAAACTTCATTTATTTGGGTACTTCCAACTCACTAAAGAGTATCTCCAATTTCCCATCCACTTGCCAAGTTTAAGGGGGAGACCCCTCACACTGATTTGACACATACTAAAAGGGGAGAAAGACGATCTGATTTTCCTCAAAGGAAGCAAGTCAAGTGCAGCAGGACCCGCTGCAGGTGGTTTGTCATGCAAATGGACATGCAGTATCCTTGTTGCTCCCAATTATGCCCTGGGTGGAAAGGGCAGAGATTTACGGAGACTTAACTCAGAGAGAAGAGAAATAAGAGATCATCTTTGGGGCACTGCTGTCAAAGGAAAAAAAGTCCTTTTCACTTTATTATTTTTCTTCACCTGCTGAGTTGTCCCCAGGAAATATGACACTCAGTGCTATGTGCTACATAACTGCTGGCTAGAATATGATGCTGAGAGAAGTACAGACATGAATCTCCATTTGAATTTATATTCAAGAGGACAGGGGCTTGTTGGTTTTTTCACTGCTGTATCCCCAGGATAGTAGATGTCCTGTAAATATTTGTAGAATTAAAAAAATCTGTCTGCTTAGAAAATAACTAGTTTTGTTAGACCTTACTATTGACAAAGGTTGAACCTCTAATCCCCACCAGCCTGAAACTTCTCTTTGGTATAAATGTGTGTGTAAAGGCAATTACCATTATATTTCTCCAAGTTCCCTTTGAAAAATTATCAAGCCACAGAACTCTGCATTCTGTTTTGTAGGAATTCACTCTGAATTATCTCCTTGATACAAACACACTTATTCTGAAGATGGATAGCTCTGTTTCTGGTAATATGATTAGGTACCTGGAACAGTCTTACTGCTAATAACAATGGGAAATGTTAGTTAATGTATGTTTTAAAAATATTCTTAAAAGCGTTGAGAAACTGGTAAAATATAGCAGCAAGGATTCATTAGCCCAACATCTACGGGAAGGCAGGACGCAAGAGAAAAGTAAGCAAAGCTTTTATCCGGAGAGTGTTGCTGAACTTGACGATCTCCAGCTTCAGTTTTCATAGTTGTTTTTAGGACAAATGCCTATGCCTGTGTGTGTGTGTGTGTGTGTGTGTGTGTGTGTGTGTGTGTGTGTGTGTGTGTGTATGTGTGCCTGTGAGAGAGAGAGAGAGAAGGCAAGCAAAGTCCAGTGCTTCTTCCCAAATCCTGGAACCCCAGTGGGTCCCAGGCTAAGTGTAAATGTGAGCCAGAAGTAAACCCACCTGAACTCCTTCCACACACAGGAATTTCAAGGAACCAGACATAATAGGAGTTAGTAATAATAATAATGATAAAAACCCCAAAACAAAACAAACAAACAAAAAACCTCTCCCTGATAATTAAAATCGTAAGCTAACCTTTGTATAGACATGTAAGTCAAATTTATGTGACCTAGCTGGTCCAGAAAACCTAAAGTCAGATTATAAAGTATTCCCAGAATAGTAATGTCCCAACTGTCTAGTAAAAGCAAGCAGCAGTCAAAGCATATGAAAGATTCAGGAATTTGTTTGATCAAAAATCAACTAGAATCTGGCAGCACTGACCTGGAAGTGGTAAGAAACTTTGCTGACAGGAACCAGGGTAAGACATAGGGAAAAAGTGCCGAAGAAAAGTAAGACAATCATTGGTTGGCTGTAGCTCAAAGGCTAGTTGACTGTGATTGGCTGTCCTTCACCTTTGACTTTGTAACCTTGAGGTATTCACAGGCTTAGATTTTGGTTTGCTTACGTAGGCTGCCATGGCCTTTTTATTTAATCAATATAACAGATTTGAGGAAGAGCCACATATAATTTATTGGAATGAAAATTATAATAATAAAATTTAAAAACCTAAAGAATGGGTTTAACCTTAAATTAGGCAGAAGTCAAAAGAGAATGAGTGAACTTGAAGATTGGTCAACTAAATTATCCAGAATGTAGCATAGAGACACAAGAAAACAAAAAACAAAAGGGATAGCTAGAGACATGGAGAATAGAATGTGAAGGTCTAACAAAAATTTAATTGGAGGTCAGCAAGAGAGGTGAGAGTGGGATAGGGAAAATGTTTGGAGAGATAATAGCTAAGAATTTTTGATAACTGTTAAAGATTAAAATCCACACATTCAAAATCCCTGCAAATCCCCAAAAGAATAAATAACAAAATTTACATCTAGGCATATTGTGGTGAAGCTTCAGGGCATCAACAACAAAGAAAAATCTTAAAATCCACTGGGGGTAGGGGGGAGACAGTCAGATAGGAAGCTGATTTTTTTCAACAAAAACTATAAAAACCTGGAATCACATCTTCAATGTGCTAAGAAAAAAGAACTCCTAACCTTAAACTCTGCACCCAGGGCAAGGATATTTTAAGAATAAGAACTAAACGAAAACATTTTCAGAAAACCAAAAACCAAGGGAGTTTGGCAAGAGGTCCTCTGTCAGGACAATCCAGTTGGCACCACCAGGGTGAGAACCAGCTGTTTGTCTGTGTCCCCGGACTGAGTGTGAATGTGGTAATCTCTGCTCCTCTTCTTTTCATAGGTCAGGACCTGGGATAGGTGAGCGGCTCTGTAGGTGTGTATGAGTCCTTTGCTGCCTGTAGCACCGGGACAGAAGCAGGACTGGCGTGTAATAATCCCAGGCCCCTGGAGAGGATGTGGAGAGAGGGAGCACTCAGCGCCTGGCTCACCCTCCTGGGGTTGGGTAGGGGCCTGGGCAGGGCAGGGAGCTCCTCTGAGACACAAGCTTCCGTTGATGGGAAGTTTCAGGTCCATTCTGAGGGGCAGAAACAGACACTCATTCCTGTCTAGGGCTTCTGTGCAAATTTGAGGTCAAGGCTGGGTTGAGACATTTGAGACACGCAGGCAGCAGAATAAATGACCTTTTCAAATCAATATCTTCATACATGTCACGTTCATGCAGAAGTGGAGCTAAGTGTCTGGACGCGTGTAGCTGTAGGGGGTGTGGTGACAGCGCTGGCCCCTTTGTTCCTTGAGTGGTTCCCTCCACACCCAGACACCCCACTCAACAAAACCAAAGTCCACAGCTCCTCAGAAAGCAGACAGAAGCCCCCTCCCTGAAAGCCATCATTTATGTGATTGAAGCATACACTTTGCCAGGTACCAACGCCTGAATCCACCAGGCCTCCACCACAGGGGTACTCTCCTGGGGGGAGTTTTGATGAATAAAGGGCACAGTAAGGAGCCCCTCACCCCACACATACAAAACAATGCTATTGGACATCTCAGGAGTGTCTGCGGAGGGTTTGCTGGCGTCTCTCTGCTCCTGATTCTATGTCTCAGGGTAGGGCGTGGGTGGTGGAATAGACTGAACCAGGCTGTCCTTAGACAGATGGTAGCTCTGGAACATGGAAGGCTGCCTTTCATCATGCCTGGGCCTCTTCACCCCTCCCCCTGGCAGAGTCACCCCCTGTGGGGCTGGCCTGGCCTTGGCAGCTCCCTTCCACTTCAGTGTCCTCTGTTTTTGTTCTCGCTTCAGATCGGCTCCCCTCCACTCCTGCCCCTCTCCTGTTCTCCAACAGCCATCAGCTAATCCCTGAGAGCAAGCTGGTGCTTTTACTTTGCTCAGGGCATTGTTTTTAAGGCTGTAAGTAGCTTTTGGGAAGTAGGTTAGTGTAATTTCAGGTCATAACCCTGCTGGGAAGATATTTGAGATTTAAGGATGATTTTGAGCCACCTTTACTTTCACCAAGTTAGCACCTTCCTAGTACTGGTGTCTTCCCCATTGCCCCACACAGTAGTCAGTAAGGTAGGAAGGACGGTTACTCTTGTTCCCATTTTAAAGATGAGGAGGCTAAACTTCAGAGAGGCAAAAGGAATTACCTTAGGGCACATCACCAGTAAGTGGCAGAAGTAGTTTGATCACTGGCCTTTGACCTAAAGTCCAGTGTACTTTCCTCTGTTCCCCAGCTAGTCTCAAAGTATGCTATTTTAGGGATCTATCCTAAATTTAAACACAATTAAAACTGTTAACTGATCCTCTTTCTAGATGTAAGGCAGGACTGATTCAATTCAGCTTACATCAATTCTATACTGAGTCCGTACAGAGCATGGGGCTAAATACTATATGGGAACTGAAATGGAAAATCTAGGCTCAGCCCTTAAGAAGCTTACAGATTAGGGGAATGATCTTCTCACGGTACTTTCCCAGTGCCTCCCCAATTCCTGCCAACCCTTTGGAAAGAAAATAAACTCTTATTCCACCAAGTGGAGGACTTGACTTTTCAAAGTGGCTTGGTCTTGGAAAAGGAATAAATGGTTCTGGAAATCTGACGATGGGTTGCAGCCAGATTTAATGGGAGAGGCACTTTTTGAACTTCATCTGCGAGAAGACTGACCCTGTGGTGAAAAAGATCGTGAGGCGAGAAGCACATCTCCTTTGGCACCAGGATACAACCCTGATCTCCCTTCCTTGCTGGGAAGCTCTGGGGCTTTGCACACCCCTGCAGGAAGGGGCCTCGTCAGTCTCTCAAGAGACTAAAGCAGATCTCTCCCATCTGACCAAGAGAAGCAAATGTGAGGGCTGTTGCTGCCTGTCACACTTGCATGCTGATCGTCTCCTGAGCGCACATGTCCTTCACAACTATCACAGCGGTAACTTCGTACCTAACATAGCATCACCGAGATCTACTTCGGTAACTGCACAAAACTAAGCCAAGTGGCCCATCGGGTTTGGCTGGGAGAATAGGAAAAAAATGTCAACGTTGTAAGTCTCCAAGAAAGTTGGGAGTAAACTGGCATTCCTCCTTGCATCCGTGTCCTGTGTCCTGTGTCCTGGAAGTGCTTGTTTGGAGGGGGAGGGGTTAAAGGGGTCACGGTAGGTGCTTCTCAGCCCCATGCTGAGGCTATGGTAGATTTTGTTCATGGACAGCTAGTTTCCTCTTTGGCCCCATTCCTTTTCTTGTGACACAAAGTTTTCCTTGGCTCGGGAGCTGGCTAACGCTTTGCTTTCCCTAACACGGCAGAGCACTCTTCTGGGGTCCTGACTTTGACATCCACGTTCTTCTGGGGAATACAGGGAGGGATGCTGGCCATCCTTGTTCAGTTGACCAGAATCTTGGCTCTAGACAGAATTTTGGGACAAAGCCTTCCCTTTTTCCTGTCTTTGCTGCCTAACTTACCTTTGATATATATATATTTTTCCTTAAGAAACCTTCAGAACATATATAGACTGTGAGGTATTTAAGGATCGAAAACAATCAATACCATTTAGCCGTTTATTATTGCCTGTCAGGTGAAGCAACAGAGCCAAAGATCTCATTTACAAGTGGCCCTTGACTTGAAACTTAATTGATTCCTGGAGAGCCATCACAAATTGAACCATTGTAAGTCAAACTCTCATTTTCTGAAAGCACCATGTTATAAATTCTCCTCCCTACCTTGGAATCTAATCTCATACCACAAAAATACCCAGAGTAATTCCAACAAAATCAAATGAAAATAAAACACAGATATATGTTTTCCAAACCTTTATAAACTACATAAAAACTTTTAAAAGAAAAGCTTTACCAGTGTTCTCTCTGGTGGAATCTTTTGCCTTTTGGACTGAAATGGACTGGCTGAAGCTTCTTAAAATGTTGTTTCAACAAAGTGTGGATCGAAGTCATCTTTTTATGATAAATCTCCTTACGACAGTGGCTCTCAACAGAGGGCGATTTTGCCCCCGAGGGCAAAATAGCATTTGGCAATGTCTGGAGATATTTTGGGCTGTTATAACTTGGAGGGAGGGTGGCGGTCCAATGGAATTTGCTGGGTAGAGGCCAGGGATGCTGCTAAAGATTGTACAATCCACAGGACCATTTCTCACGACAAAGAATTATCTAACCAAAATGTCAATAGTACAGGCCCAAACCCTGCCCCATAGCAAGCATGGGCATTTCAAACTGAGTTAAAATTCAGGTCATTTCATTGGCAAAAAAATGTTGAAGGTAGATTTATATGAATGCCTTGCAAGTCTTTCCATGAATCAGGATGGGGCTGGGGGTTGGAGGTCGGAGGCAGGTGGTTCTGCCTCAACTTCTTCGGGGACTCCCTGCTCTGCTGTGTCAGTTAGGCAGCTGAGTTGCCTTTAATTGCAACCCAGGTTGTTGCCGATTGTTCCTGGGTACCTTTGGTTGTAAATACAAGTTTTGGTTATTACTCCATGGCTCTTATTTATGGAAAAAAAAGTCATAAAAAGTGAGTGTGTGTCACAAATCACCCCAGACAAGGCCTGCAATGCAGACATAATTTACACATTCCATCTGAGTTCTTGCTGTTTTTCTTGGATCTTTAAATTTCCTGTACAGCTAGCATATTGAATTTTCATAATTGCTACTGCATTTCTTGTAATTTATACTCATTTCCCAGAAACCTCTAAAGGGCTTATTGTTTATCGTGAAGAGTAAGATCCAAAGCTTTCACAGGAGCTGTGAATGAGTGCTTGGCTGTGATCTCTGATCACAGCGATTCTTATTTAAGGCATTAAAGGGCATCAACATCTAAAAGTTCCAGAACCTTTTGGAATGCCCGCCCTCCCTGCAGCTTCTCCCATTAAGGAAGATTCTATAGTCATCAATCCTTTGAGAAGGTTCTGTTTGCCTTTTGGATTCAAGAAGCTTCTTAATTGCCACTTTTCTTAGTGTTTGAAGTGTTTGAAATGTGTCTGAGTTAAAAAAAAATATTGTCAATATTGAAATGACAACCCTTATCCTAATTAACTAGATTATTTTACTGTATATTTTTTTCTAGTTCCTCATGAATATGCAAACATAAATTTGGAAATTTTACTCTATTCTATTTTAAAACCTTTGAAGCAATGGGATCTGGGAGTAGGGAGTTGTACAAGTAGGTGGAAACAGAAAGGTAAAAGAGACTAACTCCCTCCAAGGAGGAACCAGACCTGTTATCTCTGTACAGCCAGAGCCTGGCTGGGCATGGTCCATGGTAGGTGCTCATTGAACTCAGGAGGTGAGATGAGCAAAGAGGAACAAGGGATGCAATTATATGTAGATTTATGAGTCCAGTGCACATTCTTTTTATAACTCCTTGAAATCCTGCACAATGGAGTGTACTGTGCATATCACATGAGAAGAAAGACAGACCCCACAGGCCCCTATTCCTTGATGATGCCTTACTGCCAACTGGCAAAGCGGCGGCTGCCAAGGCCTGGATCCCCAGAGCCACTGGGGTCGTTCTGGGAGAGATACTACCGTGTTTAGGTCGGGTTCTTGGTAATTGCCCTGATAACTAATGCTGCTACCATTTCTCTTGCTTAATAATCCACTTTGAATTTTACCTGTGGCAGTTCTTTGTCCCCAAAACACAGCAATAATTGCATCTGTGTTCAGATGGTTGTAAATGCACCGGAGGTCTTACACAGTGGGTGAATTATACTCATTTAAGTTAAAGCATAATGTTGGCATCCAGCCACCTCAGGAACGCATACTAATTCCTGAAATTCCTTTCTGTGATGCTCTATACATCTAGTTTACATTCTAGTTACTCCAGATAACATTCAGGACAGATCAGGTGATGGGTTTTATCCGCATATCACTTCCCCCTGTAACATACGGGTTACAAGCATGTGTTCCCAGGGTAGCTTATTTCAAGACCAGGAAAACGTTGTTAAAGCTTCTCTTGTCTGATATCACAGAAGTGTGTTTTTTAGGAAATGATGAAGAAAGAGAAAATGAGGCACGGGGAAAGGGCTAAAAAAAGTGACCTGGCTGTTGTTTGCATAGGGCCCCTGCAGTGGGAGAGTGTTGTGTGGCTGGAAGCTGGGGCTTTATCCCTGTTTCTCACGTGGCCCAGAGTTGAGGAGAGGCCTGCTGAAGTCTCGAAAAGACTTAGGAGGAATGAACTTAGAAAAAAATTCCCGAGGCTGGGTTTCTGTCCCTTTTTAGAAATTCTCCCTATGTCTCCCTTTTAACATGGGGCCGTGGAGGAAGGTCTCCCCCTCTTGGCCTTGGGACTCACAGTGCTCTGGCCATCCCTGGCAGCATGTGGGGAACTCTGTCATCCAACTCCCTCACAGCGCCCAGGGAGCCGGGCGAACGGGAAGACGCCCCTGCTCCTGGCCTTGCTCTGACTGCCCTGCGCCCTCTGACTCTCACTGAAGCTGTTCCCTTCTTGCTCCCTGCCGCTTGGGTAACCCTTATTTTCATCAGACACAGCCAGGTTGACCTCCCCATACAGCCTCCTCGGTGCCCCGCCCCACTGCGCTGGGGAAAGAGCTTGTCTACGTCGGGCACCTACCCCGTGCGTTACCTGCACTTCCATACTCTTGGCTCTGGGTGCTTCTGGACCTGGCCTGGATGGAAGTTTCCCTCCTGACCTCTCTGCGGCTGTTACCTGGCTGGGTCTTACCTAATGTTTCCTGGAGGTTAGAGTTCATCTTACAGTGTACACGGGGCTTATTTTCAAGGGAGAGAAAGGGAAGCTGTTTTCCCAGGTGATCAAGCCTGAGAGGGAGGTGGTCACGGGAGCCAGGACGGAGCCGAGGGTAGGCAGGCTCAGCAAGGGGACCTACTAAATATTCTCCACCCGTCCCCGTAGGTGGCACTCGAGCCTCGGACATCTGGCTGCCACTGGGCACTCAGGGCTGAGGGAGCTGGGCAGCGAGTCAGTCTCTGGCTTATCAAGGCCTCAAAACTGTAGACGAGACCAGTCCAGGTGATGCTGGGGCATCCAGCACCCACCACTCATCAGTGACCTTTCCTGATGGTAAAAACAAAGGGTGGGATGCAGAATTCCAAGTAGGTGGGAGGTAAAGAAGGAAGAGAGGGAGAGGTGAAGAGGGGAGGCAGAGTAGCTGGGGAGAAGAAGGATGGGGTAGGGACGGTGAGGCCATAATGAGAGAATCTGAATGGGGGTAGGGTGCGGGGGACGAGGAAGAGCAGGACCCTTTAGGAACGAGAGCAGCCTACCCAAAAGGGTGATGCAGAGAACATCTGCGGAGGAGCGGAGGCTGAGAGCAAAGGAGAAGGCAGGCCCATCCCTGAGAAAGGCGTGCCTCCCTGGTTCCCCACAGGACTCAACAGGCGCACCGTCCTTCACGATCTTTTATTAACGTATAGAAAATGTGTTTAAAAAAGGAACTATACAGAGGCTAAAAGCAATCAGGACTAAAAATACTAGTTAACAATGGTTAACAAGCGAGGTTCCAGTCTTTGAGCTACAGTGCCGTGAAAGGGTGGGGGAAGTTGGTTTTCTCCCTTCCTTCCTATGTTTTTGTAATTTTAGTTCATTCACGTGTACATCGCTGAAGGAGTATGGGCCCCATCTTCTTGTTTTTTCCTTCCTCCCAGTTTTTCTTTTAAGTAAATGGTTTTTCCAAGCATGTTGTAGCTACAAAGTCAGTAAACTTGTCTTCGTTATTTTTACCTGAAAAGGCTGTTAACGGTTAAAATGACAAACTCAAATTCAGAGGGACTGGAGGATTTGGTGTTTATGATTTCTTAGAACAACAACCTAGAGACCAGCAGCAGGCTGGCTGTCAGCTGCCTGGGCTCCAGGCAACAGCTCCCTCAATGTCACAGTGACTTGCTTAGAGTACCTGGGGGCTCCTGGGGGCCTGGAGGGTCTTGGAGTTTGGAATAATTGGACGGGTGTGTGTGAACAATAGGAAGGAGGAGTCTCGCAGATTCTGAGCCCTGAGTCTGTGGGACCATGGCACGAGTCTAGGCCTCTGAGAGAACATGGGTAGGGAAAGGGAGCATCTGTTTGGCTGGTACTTTTGCAGAAACCACGGAATCTCCGGCATCTACTATGTAGGTGTCGCTGCTGCTCGAGCAGCCCTCATGGGGAAGAGGACCACAAAATGCAGCGTTCCCCCTCAAAAGATCCGTTCTTTTATATATAAATGTCATTCAATTAAGAGAGAGGGGTTCATTTCTGGAGTTTGGGTCTGGCAGCTAAAAATACAAGTTCCCAAGTACCAGTTTCCTTCCAAATTCCCCAAAGTGGCAGAGAAAGCTGAGCTTGTAGCCAACTGTCCTCTGAGACCCCCCACCCCCACCCCCACCCCTGGGGACATGGGGGCAGGTAGGGAGGAGGGAAGAGAAACCAGACTCATACTAGCCTCATTCCTCCAAAATTCCGCTGATGTGCTCCGTGAGAGGAGAGAGACCAAATTCGTCTGCAACCTGCTGGTTTTAGCCTAAAAATGTGTGGGATGTCTGCATGGGCTTGAATATATTAATAATTTAACTCTTTTCCTCCCAAATTCTGGAGTAAAGGTGATACTCCAGGAACGTGTACCATGTTTATCTTTTCCCCCAATGTCGGTTATACTGTCTGTGCCAGTTTGAGAAGAGTGACTCTGGCATTTCCCACTCTTCTAATGTTGGGTGAGAAAGAGGCTTTTAGATGCCCAAAGGAGTTGGGTGCAGGGGATAATGTTTGTGTCCTGGTCCTTACCGTCCCCTTCCAACCTGCTGGGGACCTCTCCCTCACCTCTCAAAGAGGAAAACAGAAGAAAAAAAGGAAAGCTTTCAGGATGTTGCTTCCTCCTAGTGAGGTCGGAGGTCCTCTGGGGTATGTGGCAAAACGATGCAAGAGCTCCTTTTTCTTACATGACATCAGAAGCCCCTTTGTGTGAACATTAGTAAAATTCAGGATGGCGGCCAGTTGGCTAAATAAATAAAAAGGGTGGCGGCCTCATGGAGTTACACATGCCTTGAGGTGCTTGAGAATGAGAGAAAGAGCGTGCCATTATGGCTCCTTTTGGTAGCTGTGTGAAGTTAAGCATGCGGTTCAACTTTTCTGCTCCTTCATTCCCTCATCTGTAAAATGGTTAAACTTGAGTCAGGGTTGTGGTGGGGATTTAACAAAGTAATATGTGTAAAGCTCCTGGCACAGTATCTGGAAAAATAGGAGCAATAAATACCACTTGTCTTAGTCTTTATTTGGGGAGAGAAATAATAAAAAGGCTATGCCAGATCTGGTCTCAGCTCTGTTGTTAATTAGCTGTGTGAGCTTGGGCAAGTTGCCTAACCTTTCTGGGCCTTGGTTTCTGGGAGTATGAAACAAGAGGGTGGGACAGATGATCTCGAGTCCCCTCCAGCTCTAAGGTGTGTTCCCAACCTTGGGCTCTTGGGAGTCCTGCTGAGCTTTATTAGTGCTCAAGGGCTGGGTGTTAAAAAGCAACCAAGGGGCTCCCTGGGGGCTGCTAGAGCAGTGAATGGAAGAAAACACATTTGCCTCCTGGCCGTGCTTCTGGACCACCCGGTCTCTTGTGATTCAGGAGTTCCGGGCCTCCTGGGATGTTTGCACTGCCTTCCATGAGCCCATGGTGCCAATGAAGCATTGCCAGGACCTGGGAGAACTGAACCGGTGAGATGGAAAGAGTTAAATGTTTCTCCACTGGAAATTTAGCCTCAGCCCAGCCTCATAGCCGACAATGAGGAGCTGTTATTAAGTTAACAGGGGGCACAGAGTTTGTCTGAGGAACAAGAGCTGTGTTATTTGGATGCTCTGTGGTAGCCTTAGTAAGCATGGGGAAGGAGGGAGGATTTCCGGTTTGGAGAAAATACATCCCTGTCCAAAGGCTGTGAGGTTTGCCAAGGACATTTGGACAACGAAGGGCTGCAGGTGCAGTGAAGTCAGGCTTCAGGCAAGGGGTGACCTTGAAAAATTAATAAGAAATGCTGGAGATGACAAGTCAGGCTAGGACTGCTGGGAGGAAACAGTGAGGTCCAGCGGGATTGGTCGAGTAAGTAAAGAATGCCCTTCTGCTGCCCATTTTCTGGCCAGTGCTGCCTCTGGGGCCTTAGTTTCTCCAGGTGAAGTGGGTGAGCTGACAGGGGCCTTGGTGACAGTTTGGGGGCTGGGACTCAAGGAACTAAGGCTTGTCCTTCTACTACGGCCCCTCACACCTGGTCTCTGCATTTTTACTGTGGGGCCATCTGTAGAAGACTCGCTTTTAGTCTCCAGCAATCCATCAGCTTCTTCTTTTTGATTTCATTTTGTATTTTGTATTTTATTTTTTCTTCTTCCCAGCTGTTTTTCAAAGCTTGAGGAACACAGACCAAACATAAGCAAATCCAGTGTGGATATAATCAAGATGAATCAGGGCCACTCTTTCAAACTGGACCTGAATCTACACCAGTACACCCTCTTAAAATATGCTAGAGTTTTTCTTCCTCCTTGCTTTTGGAAGTTTTCCTCTGGTCTGTGCATTCTCATTTGGCCGGTGATGCCAAAATGCTCCTGCATGGTTCAGGGGAACTTTATCACATCGGTGGGAAGATGGCTTTTGGCGGAGACAAAGGTTTAGGGGAGCGTTTAGATAAAGACCTTCAGGAACATGGCCAAAGGACGCAGGGGTACAGCCAGAGAGAGGTCTACAGGCCTAGCCCAGAAGCCCGCCCTGTGACTCACCTTTCCTCAGAGTTTGAAACGTCTCTATCATTGTTACCTGGAGGAAACCTGACCACCCAGAAAGGCTGGGTGGAGCTCCTGGTACTCCTGGAACTTTGTATAAGAGGCAGACTCACCACCTGCATGGATTCCCGCCAGGCTTCTGGGGTCCCAAGGCCCTGGCTGCAGCCTGGGTAAGTTGGAGGCCAATGAGAACAAATTATCTCATCCTCTGTGGGATTATTGAAACTGAACTGAAGTTTGATTTTTTTTAAAACTTTCTTTCCCAAAATCTTAAGAGTAGACAGTGGGGTGCAAGTTGAGTGATCCCTTTGGAAGGAAAGAGTCGGAAGTAAGGCTGAATAGAGTCTGGTGATAAGAAAGCAGGCCACGGAACAGCCCATACCCTGAGTAAGTGGCTCCACCTTTCCTGAGATTCTGGGTGGAGGTTAAAAAAAAAAAAGGAAAAATGTTTTCATGCCCCAGGAATATTTGCAAATCCAGGTCACCAGCTAGTCTATTTTGACCCCCTCAGCTTGGTGCATTCATTGTTCTCCCAGGTTCCACTTGTTTCTCCAGAAGAGAGAACAAAGAGGAACTCACCCACCCTTTTCTCAATGGATGGCTTTTAAAGAGCTCTTTGAAAAGATTCCATAATGACCTATTGTCCCTTAATCTACAGCTCTGTTCTGGGACTGGATTTTTAAAGTATAAATGTGACTAGGTTTGGTTTGGCATTGAGCTCATTGGCAACCTTGGTTCTCAGGTTTACTTGAAATAACAGTTTTCGGGCACAGGAAGCTGGTTGGTTCCCAGGTGGAGGGGGAAAAGCGTTGTGGTGTCTTACTGCTTTTTGAGTAGTGGAGTGGGGAGCTGCTCGGCAAGGGGGAGGGCAGATCGGACTGTTTGCAGAACTGTGCCCTACATTTCCTTGCTGCCGTTATTGCTCGTTGTTTAACAAATCAGTCTCTTGTGCAAGTCAGCTGGCCAGTTTCCCTGGGTCCTGGTTTGGTGTGAGTTCTGGAAACCCGAGGGACTTGTTGCCC
>JAVSCE010001856.1:0-34341 GCA_032199065.1 Smutsia gigantea | reverse complement strand
TGTACCTCAAGATCTTTAAACAGATTCTTTGGGTATAGCTTTTCTGGCATTCTTGGTGGAAATCTTTCTTTCAAACAAGAACATTGCTGGAAGTAGGAAATCTCCACATACAAATCTGAATCTATTTTCTACTGGAGGAATAAATCTGTATAACACAGTGGGTAAAAGCTCACATTCCAGAGTATGTTCTTGGTTTCCCCATTTATAAAATATGGCAAAGGATTAGATAAACTTTAAGTCTTGATCTAAATATTTGTCACTTAGAGTAGGACATTTAGCCAGATAGACCCTGTAATGTAAAAACATCTCACAATTTGCGTTCAGAGGAACTAGTGTGTAGACATCAGATCTGCCACTTGCTAGTTGTGCAATCTCATTACTGTATTACTTAGATGACATAAAGCTCAGTTTCTCTGAAATTGAAAGTGAGTCTAATGTAATAATAGCTATAGTACAGAGTTCTTACACCTTGCAAATGAGGTATTGCCTGTGAAGATACTTAAACTTCTGTATGTTTTTCATGGTAGTAGAAGTAGTAGAAATGGTAGCAGTAACCAGTAGTATTCAAGTGACTGTGATATCAACTAGTATTTATTGAGCACTAACCATGCCCCATACACTAATTGAGTGTTGTATGGGCGCTGTCCCAGTTCATCTCGGTAACAATCCTTTGAGAAACTGCCTCAATTTTCCCATTTCATACTTAGATAAAAGACTCAAAAATTCAATGACACAGTTAATAAATGGGGGCACTCAGATGCAAGCCTGGGGCAGTCAGACCCCAGAGTGTGAGCTTTTACCCACTGTGTTATACAGGTTTATTTCTCCAGTATAAAACAGATTCAGATTTGTAATGTGGAGATTCCTACTTTCAGCAATGTTCTTGTTTGAAAGAAAGACCTCCACCGAGAATGCCAGAAAAGCTATACCCAAAGAATCTGTTTAAAGATCTTGAAAGGTACAGTGGCATTGGCAATCAAGAGGTAAGCTGCCAGCTAGAAAGGTGACACTGACATTCAGCACCATTTTTTTTTCAGGCATGGAACAACTAAAATCTGCACCTGAAAGGCTGAGAAGCGGAGTAGAACTTCTTTTGGGAGTTTCATGGAGGAAACAAATTGTAGTTCAAAGCTCACCAAGGAAGGGTGTCTGATAAAAACTCCAGGTTTTTAATTGTGACTTCTTCTAATAATAAAGTGAACTGGAAATAGCTTAACTCTCATGAAAGACTGAAGTCTTCTCTAAGTCAGCTCAATCCATAATTGTATTGAAATGATCTGTCCCTACTGAAACTATCTGCCAGAAAAGTTAAATCATTGGAGATGGATTACAATATCCAGAGCCTCAAAATCCTCTGAGATTTTTCATATACAATGAAAAATCAAAAATGAAGTAAAAAAAATCACTAGGTGTCAAACGACAAGAAATGACCAATGACTATGAGAACAGAACAGAACCAAAAGAGATTCAGATATTATGAGTTCTGAATTTAAATTAGCTGTCACTCAATGCTCAAGATATTAAAGGACAAGATGGAGAATTTTCACAGAAAACTGGTATCTTAAAAGAAAATAAATATCTACAAAAAATAGAAACTACAATATCTCAAATTAATAGCACAACAGACAAGTTTAATGGTATATTTGACAGAGTAGAGAAATGACGAAAGGACAGAAGAAAACATCTAGCCTGAAACACAGACAAAAAGATGAAAATGAAAAAAAAAAGCATAAGGAACATGGAGACACAGTGAGAATATTTAACATAAGTATAATTGGAGTCCCAGAAGGAGTGAGTAAGAATGGGCAGAAGCATTGCTTTAAGAGAAAATAACTTAAAACTGTCCCAAAGGACAGAATTATTTGTATATGTATGTGTGTATTTCTATTTTGACACTAAATTGCAAATAAAAGTTTACAGTCTGAGGGTTATTCTTTACTTTCTAGCTGGAAGAGACCTTTGAAATCATGGAAATTGCAAGCCACCCTGAAATAATATTGGTGAAAGATGGACAGTTAGAGGCATTGTACTTTGAGAATAGAAGGGAACTTTGATGATGTTGAATATGAGTGAATGAGAAATGTTGGGATGAGTAGTGGGAAAATGAAGCAATTTGGGCTCAGAATCTTTGCTTCCTCACAAAAGTAGAGCAAGAGGATCATGGTTTTGGGA
The DNA here is from genome assembly GCA_032199065.1 of Smutsia gigantea. Lineage (NCBI taxonomy): Eukaryota > Metazoa > Chordata > Mammalia > Pholidota > Manidae > Smutsia > Smutsia gigantea. Next base: position 32,169 of record JAVSCE010001856.1, on the reverse strand, counting down.
TCAGAAGGATTTGGGGCAGAATCATTATGTGTTTTGAGAGCGGATTAAGGAAGTTCCTCCTTCCTATCTAGTCCCTCATTAATTGTATCATTCAGCTCCCTTGAGGCTCAGCTCCCTTAGTTGAAAATAGGAAGGACAACGTTTCTTCATACAGTTTTTATGCAACTGAAAATGTATGCAAAGAACTTGCCTAGTGCCTGGCACATTCGAGGTGCTCCATTAATGTTAGACAAACCACCCCCCATTTTTTCTTTCTTATATTAATTTTAAAAATAATTTCTGACTCCAGTGCAGTGCTTGTTCTATCACTGTCAGAGTAGCATGGCTTTTGACTGAGCAGACCCACAAACAAGGAACAACCAAGCATTCAGGTGCAGAGCAGTTTTATTATCAAGATCAATACCTGTGTGAAAATTCACTTACCCAGATGTTTGGAAAAGTGAGAGAAGGCAGATATTTAAAATTACTAGGTACTTCTTGAAAAGTTAGTGTCCCATTTAGCAAGGAAGGAATCAGCTAACAGAGAAATCTCATTCACAGACATTATTGGCGTGCTCACTTCTGGTGGAATGGTTTTACTTCAGCTGTGGGCTATGGTGTCCCTTTCTATTTCATCCCTAGAGATCTTTCCCCTACCCTAATAGGTGATTTCATGTTTCTTGTATTCTAGTTTCTATCTGGTGGCATGGTCTCAAAGTTCTTATTAAATGTATTTGTCTTACTAGAGTTCATATTTTCTGTATTACCAACATATCCATAACAATGTTAAATAACATGCACTAAGCAGTTTATACCCAAGTACAGCAAAAGCAAAAAATGGTTGGGGGTGGGGGTGGGATATGACTCGTGTTTATCCTGGGGTGAGTCAAGGTCTTGTACTTGCCTGTAACATACTTCCAAAGGTCCCAAACCATTCTAATATATGTTGTCTTTCTACCCTATTTATTCAGTGGTATTACTGTGATGAGAACTAGATAAAGCAACACGTGTGAAGTGTGAAGATGTAGAACACTTTTAATGACTGTTCCTGTTGTACGGTGAGGCTGATGACATGATGGTTGCTAGTGTTTTCTAGCAGAAGTTGCAGGTAAGTGTAAGATAAATAAAAGACAGTTATTCCTCTCCATGAGAAATGTATACCTTATGCTGGATAAAGAGGTGGCACGGGCTGCAATTATAATTAGGTTCCGGGAAGATGAAATTGAGACTAACTACTAAATCTACCATAGATAATTTAGGGCAGGAGATACCTTATCTTGCGATTATGGGTTTAAGTCATCCAGAATGCCTTCATAGTTGAATGTCCCTATTCTTTGGGACAACAACTCATTCTCTGACAAAATGCAGGCAAGCCAGGCAGCTTGTCCTATGGAGATAACTGAGAGAAGGTCATTCTCTGTGTTTGTAAATGAGAGGTTTCCTCTCTACCTCTGGCAACATCTGGCTTAAAAGGAAGACCCAAGATGATAAACTTAGGTCCATATTCCTTTGATTTCCATATGAATTTGCCCTCCAGAGACATGCTCTTACAGACAATTCTGTAGTATTTAGACAGCAACAGGGCAGCCATGTTAGAAAATTAGGAAAACCAGAAAATGTGGATTAAATTAGGTGATGATGGACAATGAAAAGAAAATATGCTATTCTCTTTCTCCTTCAGGAAGAAAGGTGGCCCAGCAAAACTGATTTCTACTGAAACTGTAAACCATATTTTTCCATTTGTTCTTGCATTCATTACAAGGTACTTTTCTCTTGAGTCCTCCACTACTTTCGAATCATTAAGAAGCTTCCGGTGTGACAGAACATTTTCAAATCTTTCAGTCTTGAAAATATGGCATTATTAGTAAAGAATGGTGTTGATAGTCATTTCTGAATTGAATTATAGTGATGAAAAGACATCTCTTCAGAATGGGAACGTAGCATTGTATATTAAGATAATGACTGTGTTTAGAATTGCTTTCCCTGGTCCTTTTATCCCTCCTTAGACTTAATTTTAATAAATGACATTATCTACACAAAAGGTAGCTTACAAAAGACGACTGAAGCGTCAAAGGATTTCTCAGGCTGTCTGATCTGTGTGCCCTGGCACTACCTCACATCAGGCTTGCCCTCAATGTGTAGTTGCCAAGTTCTTGCATAATTGTGTTGATAAATGGTGTACTTACTAATACAGCAGCCTTTGCCAAGCCGTGGAAGCCATGTGCCCCAGGCTGCAAAGCCCAGTGCCAAGTTCTTGCTGGTGGCTTGAAGCCTTGTCTAAAATATGTTGTTGAAACCAATGATGGATAAATAAATTGTCATTTGAGATAAGAATTGCTTTAATTTGTCCACAAAAGATAAGAACATTCGTGAAATGGTAAGGGGCTGCTGATGTTTCTGAGCTGTAGACGCTCTTGTGTGTTGGAGTTACAGCTTCCTACCTTGCAGGCTTTCATTTTGTCACTTAATGTTCCAGAATCAATCAGAAAACACATCTCTCTGAATCTTTAGAGAGAAGTGGTTATTCACTTTATTCTCTTCATTGCTGTTAAAAGCGCTTAAGGTAGAAAGGCCCACAATCATTTCTAGAAGTTAGGCACACCAGATGCTGTGAAAATTAATGGTACTGTCCAAATGGACAAAACTCAAGGGAAGAATATGGGATGCTCTTAGTACAGCTGTGTGTTAAAATGTTCTTTTAGGCATTTCATATTACTGCAAGTTAATGATTTCAAAATAGTGTCTTTGTCATCCTATACTGGTGATTTTCTAGTGGGAGAGATGTACGTGTCCATAGATAATTACTTTTCGGTTCATTTGGCATGAAAAATGTGAATATTTCTATTTTAAACATCTCTGTTATTTACATTGATTTCAACTAAACCAGCAGAAAGTAAGTTTTCCTGGTGCCCAGAATTTGTAGCAACATTGTCTTCTGTTCTTTTGCACATCCAGGCTGGACTCTTGGGGACCTCATTCTTTGTGTTTCACACAAAACCCCTGTCAAAAGAACCCCTGAAGGTATTTTCCAAAGTAGAGTTATCCAGGCGATATGTGGCCTTGTTTCTGCAGACTGCTGTATTTGTGTGTGGCGTTTTGCATTATAGGCTCACTCTCAGAAGGAAAGAACTCTGGCTGGGGTAACTAGGACCACGACCTGGGTTTGTGCAGTTTATTTTGTAGAACGTTTGTCCCATTTGACTAAGTTTCAACTGTGTTCTTGGCTTCTCGTACTCCTTCAGTTTAGGTAATGTAAACCCTGTGCAAATCCTGGGATCATTTCCTGACAACTGAAACATGATGTGTGTCCTGGGAAGGAAGAGGCAGGAAAAGTAGTTTGGGATTGGACTATGAAAAAATCTAGACCTAATATCATGAACTCTTCAGGGTTTCCCAGCAGAGCAGTGACATGGTCACATCTGTGTTTTAGAGGGTCCTCCCTGAAGGCATAGTATGGAATGGGAGAAGGTAGATAGGCTAATGGAAGGGGCCAGACTGGGGCCTCTGAGGTATAATGGCGGGTATGGCACCAAGGGAAATCTGAGCCCACAATCTGTCATTTGAAACTCTAAAAATCTGAAAAAGCTCTGAAGATGGAAACGTTTCATAAATGTGGTGGCAAAACTCCTTTGGCAGTAAAATCTGAACAGATTTTATGTGTGAATATTTTCAGGCCTGGGATTGGTCCTGCTGATCTTTTTTTTTTAATTTTTTTATTAAGCTATTATTGATATGCGCTCTTATGAAGGGTTCCCATGAAAAAACAATGTGGTTACTATATTTACGCATATTATCAAGTCCCCACCCATACCCCAATGCAGTCACTGTCCATCAGTGTAGTAAGATGCCACAGATTCACTGTATGCCGTCTCTATGCTACACTGTTTTCCCCGTGATCCCCCACACCATGTGTACTAAATACCCCTCAATCCCCTTCTTCCTCCCTGCCCACAGGCCCTCCCATACCCCTCCCCTTGGTAACCATTAGTTCCTTCTTGGAGTCTCTGAGTCTGCTGCTATTTTGTTCCTTTAGTTCTGCTTCGTTGTTAACCTCCACAAATGAGGGAAGTCCTTTGACACTTGTCTTTCTCTGCCAGGCTTATTGCACTGAGCATAATATCCTTCAGCTCCATCCATATTGTTGCAAATGGTAGGTTATGTTTCTTTCTTATGGCTGAACAGTATTCCATTGTGTATATGTACCACCTCTTCTTTATCCATTCATTTACTGATGGACACTTAGGTTGCTTCCATTTCCTGGCTATTGTAAAAAGTGCTACAATAAACATAGGGGTGCATATGGCTTTTTAAATCTGAGAAGTTGTATTCTTTGGGTAAATTCCAAGGAGTGGGATTCCTGGGTCAAATGGTATTTGTATTTTTAGTTTTTTGAGGAACCTCCATATTGCTTTCCACAGTGGTGAACTAGCTTACATTCCCACCAGCAGTGTAGGAAGGTTCCCCTTTCTTCGCATCCTTGCCAGCATTTGTTGTTCTTAGTCTTTTCGATGCTGCCATTCTTACTGGTATAAGGTGATATCTCACTGTGGTTTTAATTTGCATTTCCCTGATGATTACTCATGTGGAGCATCTTTTCATGTGTCTGTTGGCCATCTGAATATCTTCTTTGGAGAACTGTCTCTTCATATCCTCTGCCCATTTTTTAATAGGGTTATTTGCTTTTTGGGTGTTGAGGCATGTGAGTTCTTTGTATATTTTGGATGTTAACCCTTTGTCGGATATATCATTTATAAATATATCCTCCCATAGAGTAGGATGCCTTTTTGTTCTGTTGATGGTGTTCTTTGCTGTACAGAAACTTTTCAGTTTGATGTAGTCCCATGTGTTCATTTTTGCTTTTGTTTCCCTTGCTCGAGGAGATGTGTTCAGGAAGAAGTTGCTCCTGCTTATATTCAGGAGATTTTTGTCTATGCTGTCTTCTAATTCTTTTATGGTTTCGTGACTTACATTCAGGTCTTTGATCCATTTCGAGTTTACTTTTGTGTATGGGGTTAGACAATAATCCAGTTTCATTCTCTTACATGTAGCTGTCCAGTTTTGCCAACACCAGATGTTGAAGAGGCTGTCATTTCCCCATTGTATATCCATGGCTCCTTTATCGTATATTAATTGACCATATATGTTTGGGTTAATATCTGGACTCTCTATTCTGTTCCACTGGTCTATGGGTCTGTTCTTGTGCCAGTACCAAATTGTCTTGATTACTGTGGCTTTATAGTAGAGCTTGAAGTTGGGAAGCGAGATCCCCCCTTTTTTATTCTTCCTTCTCAGGATTGCTTTGGCTATTTGGGGTCTTTTGTGTTTCCATATGAATTTTAGAACTATTTGTTCTGTTCATTGAAGAATGCTGTTTGTATTTTGAGATGGATTGCATTGAATCTATAGATTGCTTTAGGCAGGATGACCATTTTGACAATATTAATTCTTCCTATCCATGAGCACAGGATGTGTTTCCGTTTATTGGTATCCTCTTTAATTTCTCTCATGAGTGTCTTGTAGTTTTCAGAGTATAGGTCTTTCACTTCCTTGGTTAGGTTTATTCCTAGGTATTTTATTCTTTTTGATGCAACTGTGAATGGAATGGTTTACCTGATTTCTCTCCTAGTTGATTGTTAGTGTATAGGAATGCCACAGATTTCTGCATATTAATTTTGTATCCTGCGGCTTTGCTGCATTCAGATATTAGATCTAGTAGTTTGGAGTGGATTCTTTAGGGTTTTTTTATGTACAATATCATGTCATCTACAAACAGGGACAGTTTAACTTCTTCCTTGCCATCTGGATGCCTTTTATTTCTCTGTGTTGTCTGATTGCCGTGGCTAGGACCCCCAGAACTATGTTTAATAGAAGTGGGGAGAGTGAGCATCCTTGTCTTGTTCCTGATCTTAAAGGAAAAGCTTTCAGCTTCTCACTGTTAAGTATAATGTTGGCTGTGGGTTTGTCATATATGGCCTTTATTATGTTGAGGTACTTGCCCTCTGTACCCATTTTGTTGAGAGTTTTTATCATGAATGGATATTGAACTTTGTCAAATGCTTTTTCAGCATCTACAGAGATGATCATGTGGTTTTTGTCCTTCTTTTTGTTGATGTGGTGGATGATATTGATGGATTTTCTAATGTTGTACCATCCTTGCATCCCTGGAATAAATCCTACTTGATCATGATGGATGATCTTTTTGATGTATTTTTGAATTCGGTTTGGTAATGTTTTGTTGAGTATTTCTGCATCTATGTTCATCAGGGATATTGGTCTGTAATTTTCTGATTTTGTTGTGTCTTTGCCTGGTTTTGGTATTAGAGTGATGCCGGCCTCATAGAATGAGTTTGGAAGTATTCCCTCTTCTTCCACTCTTTGGAAAACTTTAATGAGGATGGGTATTAGGTCTTCACTAAATGTTTTATAAAATTCAGCAGTGAAGCCATGTGATCCAGGTGTTTTGTTCTTAGGTAGATTTTTGTTTACCAGTTCAATTTCATTGCTGGTAATTGGTCTATTCAGTTTTTCTGTTTCTTTCTGGGTCAGCCTTGGAAGGTTGTATTTTTCTAGAAAGTTGTCCATTTCTTCTAGGTTATCTAGTTTTTTCGCATATAATTTTTCACAGTATTCTCTAATAATTCTCTGTATTTCTCTGGTGTCTGTAGTGATTTTTCCTTTCTCATTTCTGATTGTGTTTGTGTGAGTTGACTCTCTTTTTTTCTTGCTATGTCTGGCTAAGGGTTTTTCTATTTTGTTTATTTTCTCAAAGAACCAGTTCTTCCTTTCATTGATTCTTTCTGTTATTTTATTCTTCTTGATTTTATTTATTTCTGCTCTAATCTTTATTATGTCCCTCCTTCAACTGACTTGGGCCTCATTTGTTCTTCTTTTTCTAGTTTTGCTAATTGTGAGTTTAGACTGCTCATATGGGATTTTTCTTTCCTGAGATAGGCCTGTATTGTAATATACTTTCCTCTTAGCATGGCCTTCTCTGCATCCCACAGATTTTGTGGTGTTGAATTCTTGTCACTTGTCTCCATATATTATTGCTTGATCTCCGTTTTTATTTGGTCATTGATCCATTGTTTATTTAGGAGCATGTTGTGAAGCCTCCATGTGTTTGGTGGATTTTTCATTTTCTTTGCATAATTTATTTCTAGTTTCATACCTTTGTGGTCTGAGAAACTCATTAGTACAATTTTAATATTTTTGAATTTACCGAGGCTCTTTTTGTGGCCTAGCATATAATCTATTCTTGATAATGTTCCATGTGCACTTGAGAAGAATATGTATTCTGCTGGTTTTGGGTGTAGAGTTCTGTAGATGTCTGTTAGGCCAATCTGTTGTAATGTGTTGTTCAGTGCCTCTGTCTCCTTACTTATTTTGTGTCTGGTTGATCTGTCCTTCAGAGTGAGTGGAGTGTTGAAGTCTCCTAGAATGAATGCATTGCATTCTATTTCCCCTTTTAATTCTGTTAGTATTTGCTTCACATATGTAGTTTTTCCTTTGTTGGGTGCATAGATATTTATAATGGCTATATCTTCTTGTTGGATTAACCCTTTATCATTATGTAATGTCTTTCTTGGTCTCTTGTGACTTTCTTTGTTTTGAAGTCTTTTTTGTCTGATACAAGTACTGCAACTCCTGCTTTTTTCTCCCTGTTAGTTGCATGAAATATCATTTTCCATCCCTTCACTTTTAGTCTGCGTATGTCTTTTGGTTTAAAGTGGGTCTCTTGTAGGCAACAAATAGATGGGTCTTGCTTTTTTATCCATTCAGTGACTCTGTGTCTTTTGATTGGTGCATTCAGACCATTTACATTTAGGATGATTATCAATAGGTATGTACTTATTGCCATTGCAGGCTTTAGATTCATGGTTACTGAAGATTCAAACTTAACTTCCTTTCTATCTAAGAGTTTGACTTATCTCAATATGCTATTACAAACACAATCTAAAGGTTCTTTTTTTTTCTTCATCCTCCATTCTTTATATATTAGGTATCATATTCTGTACTCTTTGTCTATCCCTTGATTGACTTTGGGGATAGTTAATTTAATTTTGCATTTGCTTAGTAATTAGCTGTTCTACTTTCCTTACTCTGGTTTGATTACCTGTTGTGACAGCTAGTAAACCTTAGGAACACTTCCCTCTATAGCAGTCCCTCCAAAATACACTGTAGAGATGGTTTGTGGGAGGTAAATTCTCTCAGCTTTTGCTTATCCGGGAATTGTTTAATCCCTACATGAAATTTAAATGCTAATCTTGCTGGATAAAGTAATCTTGATTCGAGTCCCTTCTGCTTCATTGCATTAAATACCTCATGCCACTCCTTCTGGCCTGTAAGGCTTCTGCTGAGAAGTCTGGTAATAGCCTGATGGGCTTTCCTTTGTGTGTGATCTTATTTCTCTCTCTGGCTGCTTTTAATAGTCTGTCCTTATCCTTGATCTTTGCCATTTTAATTACTCTGTGTCTTGATGTTGTCTTCCTTGGGGTCCCTTGTGTTGAGAGATATGTGCAGTGTCGTGGCCTGAGAGACTATCTTCTTCCCAAGATTGGGGAAGTTTTCAGCAATTACCTCCTCCAAGACACTTTCTATCCGTTTTTCTCTCTCTTCTTCCTCTGGTACCCCTATAATGCGAATATTATTCCGTTTGGATTGGTCACACATTTCTCTCAATATTCTTTCATTCTTAGAGATCCTTTTTTCTGTCTGTGCCTCAGCTTCTTTGTATTCCTCTTCTGTAGTTTCTATTTAATTTATTGTCTCCTCCACCATATGCAATCTGCTTTTAATACCCTCCATTGTGCTCTTCTACAGTTGGATTTCCAACCAGAATTCTTTCTTGAGTTCTTGAATATCTTTCCGTACCTCCATGAGCATGTCAATGATTTTTATTTTGAACTCCCTTTCAGGAAGTTTCATGAAGTCGATGTCATTAAAATCTTTCTTAGGAGTTGTAATAATTTTACTCTGAACCAGGTTCCTTTGGCGTTTCATATTTGTAAATGGCGCCCTCTAGTGCCCAGAAGCTCTCCTCTCTGGAGCTGCTCAGCCCCTGAAGCAATGTTGTGTGTTGTAGAGGAGTTTTATTGGTATTGGTGCCTGGGGGGAGGAAAGAGCTGTTTTCTGCTATTGGGGTGCTGTACCTGTCTCCACTGCCTGAAGCAGTTGGCTGAGCACACATGTATAAGTGTCTATGCTTTGCATTTGTAGTTGCTCTAGACAGATCTTCCCCTGGTTGGCCTAATGCCAGGGTAGGGTTTGCCTGTTTGTGAGCCAGGTGGGGCTGGCTGGGAGAAAGGCACAGTAGGCTGCCTATCTTGGAGGGGGTCTTTGAAGCTGTATAGCTAGCCAGGGAGCTGGAGCACCTGAAGATAGTGAAAGCTGCCAACCTGCTGGGCACATTGCTTCTGGACAGTTTTGTCTACCTGTCCTTTCTCCTGAGCAGTAAGCTCTGTGCCGTCCTTGCCCCTTTAGCAGCCCTCTTGGTAAGGGCTTCCTTGTTAGGAGGACTCTCAGACTGCATGTGTTTCTTTAGTCCCAGACCAGCCTGATATGGATCCCTGCTTTCCAAAAGCGGCTGAAATCTCAGTCTCTACAGGAATTCCACCTGTCTTAGCTTTCCAAGCCCCTAAACACCATGCAAGCAGCATGAAATGTAGATTTGTGCTCCCAAAGCAGATCTCCAGAGTTGTGTATTCGGCAGTCCTAGGCCTCCACTCTCTCCCTGCTCCGTTTATCTTCCTCCTGCCGGTGAGCTGTGGTGGGGGAAGGGCTTGGGTCCTGCTAGGCCACAGCTTTAGTACATTACCCTGTTCTGTGAGGTCTGCTCTTTTCTTCAGGTGTATGCAGTCTGGCGCAGTCTCTTAGCTGTTGCTCTTTCAGGAGTAGTTGTATTAATTATATTTTCATATTATATATGGTTTTAGGAGGAAACCTCTGTCTCATCTCTCATGACGCCATCTTTAATCCTCTCTCTGGTCCTCCTGATCTTTTTGTTCAGCAGATGGTCCTCTTTATGATGTATCATCATAAGGTCAGGAGATCCAATGCTGTGTCACAATGCCTTCCTCGGTCACTTCACTTCATCTTGTCACCTCGGCATTTTATCATGTCACATCATCTCTAGAAGGAGTGCTGTACAGTGAGATATTTTGAGAGAGAGAGAGAGAGACAACATTCATAGAACTTTCATTACAGCACATTTTTATAATTATTCTGTTTTATTACTAGTTTTTGTTCCTAATCTCTTACTATGCCTATTTTAGAAGTTAAACTTTATGTGGGGATGTATTATAGAAGAAAATATAGTATATATAAAGTTTAGTACTATCCATTGTTTCAGGCATCCACTGGGGTCTTGGAGTGCATCGTCTGTGTTCAAATGGGGAACTATTGTATATGCAATTTACTTAGGCATTATTATTTATATAAGAAAGCAGAGGTAACCAGAGAAAAATTTCTGTCCAATTCATTACTACTTTGTACCAGCAATATAGGCGTAATAACAAGCTGTCAGAGAGTTCAGGGAAATGGGAAAAGGGTTATGTCATTGCAAAATCTACTTAGCCTGCAAAAAAGGCTCTGTGCCTCTTCATCAGTTAAGTAACTTTGTAACCCAGACAAAAGGTTTACACTTTGGAGGAAATGTAAATAAACCTATGTGGTTAAAGGATGCTGGGATCAGGATCAACAGCAGGCATTTGAAAAACCCTATTATTAATACAAAACTTCAAAGGAATTATGAATCATCTGTGTATATCATGCCTTATGCTTACCCCAACCCAAAAGGCCCTATACTACCCCAAACCCAAAACCCTTAAGCATGCCTCCTCTCTGAGGTTCCCTGCACTCCCGAGTGTGTACTGCCTTATATCAAATAAACTTTCTTGTTACATAAGCCTATTGTACTTGTGTATGAACTCTTTTCCATGATAAAGACAAGAACTCTCTAACCTTCACATATGGTGGTAAATGTCTTTGTCACTTTGCTATTTCACACAGCTTTTTAGTGTTTCTCTCTCCCTGTTTTATTTCAGACCAGTAGGGAAATGGAAGTTCTCAGAACACAAGCTCAATCCATTCAGTGCTCTATGGCTCCTCCATATCCTGTGGTGATAGGGACTTAGTTCTCATGCCTTGCAGATTTCAAGCAGACATTGGATGCCAGGTGACCCTAGCTTTAGGTGTTGGCAAGGGATTTTCCCTAAGCAAAGCAGGAGTTCAATGAACTTCCCTTTCCAGCCACTCTGTTCTTCCTTGCACTCTGCTGCCTGTACATTATAGGCTGCTGCCATTCACTACCACTCTCGCTTTAATGAATTCCTTTGTTACCTACACTCATCCTACCTGTTCAGTAATTCTTTCTCAATCAAAGTCAAGAATCCTCTCCTGTGTGGGTTAAGGTTTCACCTAGTGCAGAGGGAGAGACCTCCCCAGTTTCAGCTGCATGATAACAAGCTGAACTGGAAGAAAAATGCAATCTTGTTGCTCCTAGACAGCTGGTCCACACTGCCTTACTCTTCAACTTTTTGTGAAAAGTAATGTTTTTGACATTTTCCTACTCAACAATGTGACATCTGTAATAGGGCATGGTCACTAAGGACTTTTATGACCCTTGAAGCACAAGTATATACACATTAAAAAATAGAACAGATCTTCATGCTTGCTGTAGTTAATAGATTCCTCAGGTTCCTAGATCTTCTGAATGAACTCAGCTTTAAAAAATGTTATTTATGTAGTTACTAATGCTTGAAATAAGTTTAATAAAGCAACATTAATGAATGCTTGGCCATGACTTTGGACTACAATGATATTTGACGGTGAACATGCAAAAAAGAAGTTGAAGGATTTTGTGTCACCAGTGAAAGGATTATGTAACGCTTCTCTTCTTACGCCCAAAGTTGATCAGGCAGAATAGTAAATAAGTTGAATAAATGCTAAATTTGCTAATGCTGTACCTCTTGTACATTCCTTGTGTTATGGGTTGAGTTTGTTTTCCTCCGTTCTTGTCCCCTCCGCAATAAAGAATTGAAAGGCAGAGACACAATAGCGGAAGTTTCATTTTAATACACTCCCAGGAAGGAACAGGTCAGAGTCAAGGTAGACAAAGGCAGTTTTATTTGAATACACTACAAGGGAGGAGTGAGCCAGAGTCCAGGTATACAAAGACTGAACTTTTAGGAGAGGGTCTATTTATCATGACCTAGCCGGGAGGCATTTCTTTTGATTAATAGAGTGAGATCATTTGACAGCTCTAGTTATACACCCATTCCTCTTGGTGTGCATATCTTTTCCTAAAATGCACAGAGAAAAAGCACATGGAGGGGTGGGGAAGCAAAACTGCAATTTTATCTTAATGAGATTATGAGGTGGTGTGGTTTAGACAGTTCTTATATTTGTTGGATTGTGCCCTGGTTGGGACTGATTTGGCCTGGTCCCTATAAGCAAGAAGTTACCACCCTTCAAAGCCTTTGTTGTCTTCACTTGGGACCCCTACCTGGGCAGAGTTTGGGCAGCTTTTTTTTTCTTGAACATTTTCCCCTACCCCAACTGCTCATATCTATCTTTCTACCTAACACTTGGATGATGGGGAAATTGCTGGAATGATATTAAATTCACACAAGCATGAGCAGAGTAGTGATGATGGTGGTTGTGACATCATGAACACATATGTGATAATGTGGTTTATAATAAAAGATACATACTTGGTCATCGTAGCTCCTGGAAGAAGGAGGTTTCCCACCCAACGCAAGTTCTTTATGAACCCTCTGACCGAAGGAAAACAAGGTTGAGGGGTTGGAAATGAAAGGATTTATTCTCACAGCTCAGTGTCTACTCATGCACCAGTTGCCTCTCTCCTCTCTGTGCTCCCTGCTCGAGACCCAGGCTTCTTGGTCCTCTCTCCGTGCCTGGCCACACTTTGGATTCCCAGCTGCCTGGCTTTCATCTGGCGCTGCCTGGGGCCTCTGCTCTTGCTCAGCTCCGAAGCTCACTTTCTCCAGCCACCCTGTGTTCCCCTTCCCCCTGCCCCTTGCCCCGGGAGGAACTCTGTGGGTAGGCCCCTGGTGACTGGTGGTCACCTGATCAATTAGATACCAAGAATGAAGGGAAGGAGAGATGGCTACTTCCTCTCTACCCATTACCCAAGACTGGCAATCCTGAGTGGCTCTGCTGCCAGTAAACATCACACTGATGTGCAAACAGGCTTCTAGGTGTATATACAATGGGTACTATCAAGGCCAGGCTGGAATTCTTGTCAAAAACTTCCATTTTCCCTGTAGTCATCTTCCTTTGTTCCTTAACAAATAGTTACAAAAATCCTTGTAATTTCTAATAACGATTGCAGTCCTTACAGTTGTAACCCATTGGCATATCTTTTGGTATAATATTTAGTTTTGTTCCCAGTTCCTGGAGTAATTCCAGAGCCATAAAGGTGAAATGGGCATCTTTTGCTATTCATAAATCTAGCCCTTTTGTACCACTCCTGAGTTTATGTTAATGCAGTGATTTATGGCCAGCCCTTAGATAACCTGTTGATGGAGTCTGGTTGCCAAGGAACCAACTAGCCCTCTGGGGAGGGGAGAGGTGGAAATGGAGGTCAGTCACCAATGATTTAATCAGTCATGCCTATGTAATGAAAACTTAAAAAGGATTTGGTTCTCACAGCTTTAGGTTGGTTAACTCGTGGAGGTGCTGCAAGGGTGATTTGCCCAGAGAGGGCATGGAAACCACCCTCCCTTCCCACATATGTATGTCTTGCCCTGTGCATCTCTTCTATCTAGCTGTTCCTAAGTTATATATTTTTATGATAAACCATTTATGTAGTAAGTAAAATGTTTTCCTGAGTTCCATGAGCTGCTCTAGTGAATTAATTGAACCTGAGGAGGAGGACCCTCTGATTTATAGCTTTACATCACCTGGATTTGTGATTGGCATCTGAAATGTGGAGAGAGGGCAGTCTTGGGTGACTGAACCTTTATCTTGTGGGATCTAAGGCTATCTCCAGGTAGATAGTGTCAGAATTGAGTTAAATTGTAGGACATCTTGCTGGTGTCTGCAGAGAATTAGGAAATTGCTTGGTAGTATTGTAAAACACACATCAGAGCAGGTGAAAAATCCCCCTAAGCACTAGAGTGAAAAATGTGTCATCAGTTAATTCTGGCCTTGAACAGTGAGTAGGCAGTGGTAACAGTGAACAAGCGGTCACTCTTGAAGAGAGTCTGCTTAGAGAGAAATCCATGTTAAAGAGACAGGAGACTGAAGCAAGCCTTTTTTAAAGGCCTTGATTGAGGGTTGGCCCATCATTTGAGAATGATGTTCTAGGCCCATTGTTAGATGGCCAGATTAAGGCTGATGATTACCTTGACGATAGCAATACTGACATGCTTTTCTGAGATCCACTGGAAGCCCCATACAATAAGCTGCATATAGAGCATAAGTATTAGTTTAGTTTGACCTAAGTTTTAATGAATAGTTTCCTTAGAAATAAGATATATTTATTCTTGGTATAATACAATGTAATATTTTTGCTTTAACATGTGTTAAACACGTTGTTAATGGGTATAATTGAGAAACATTTATTTGGTATAGGATCTGGTATTATCAGTTACCTAGAAAATCTGAACATCATGGGGAAATAGCATGGGGTGACTGACATTGTGTATGTGATAGTTGACTTATAGCTAAGGAAAGGAAAATTGGAAAGGCAAAGAAGTTTTTTTTATAGGCTGAGAATTTCCACCTGAGTTGTTATAAAAAAATAATTGCTCAGCTGGTCACTGAATGCATTAAACCTTGGCAATGTTACATTTATACTGGTAATTATCCTTGATGTAATTTTAAGTGGGTTTAATACATGCCATTAAAATGGCTGGAGCTCAACTTGACAGATATTTTTAAATAGCTTTTTCTTGTAATAATAATTCAATTATTTCAAAATAAAAACTTTAATTAAAAATGTAATAGATGTCTGCTTAGAATATTTAGAAATATTAAAGTATAAAATAGAAAATAAGGACCAGGGATAATACCTATTAAATCTTGCATAGTTCTTCCCAGGGTTTCTGAAGATAGTATGCATGTATTTATAGGTAGATATATATTTACAAAGTTAAGATCATACATACATACAATTTTATATCCTATTTATCACTTTAAGTATATAGTTTTATCATTAAAACTCTTTGCAACCATTATACTTTATGATTGTATAGTATTTTATTGTATGGATCTACTGTAATCATTCCCTTGGGGATGTTTCTGTTGCTTATAATTTTTTTCTATTATAAATCATACTGTAAGGAAACTTCTTTGCTTAACTTCTGTCTTCGTTTACATTATTTTCTTGTGATAAATTCCTGGAAGGGTAATTACCCTGTTAAAGTAGCTTGAGGAAGAGGGGTTCCCAGCCTGGGGCAAGTTGTCTGTGAATTTGGTGAGACCAAATAAGGCAAGGTCAAGAAGTTGGGAATTAAAGGATTTATTCTCACAGCTCAGCCCCTCCTTGCTCACACTGGTCGCGACCCTCTCTCCCATGACTCCCAAGCTTTCTCTCTCCAGCTGCTCTATTCTGCCCCCCTCCTGTACTGGGAGTAACTCTGTGGCAGGTCCCTGGTGACTGGCAGGTGCCTGACCAATTATGTACCAGGAAAGGAGGGGAGGAGAGGATGCTGTTTCCTCTCCACGCTGTACCCTGGACTGACAACCCTGTGACTGATCATCTGCTCTGCCCCCAGTAAAATATCCCATAGATGTGCAAACAGGATACCTATTAATGCCAGGTGGGAATCCTGGCCAGAACGTTCCATTTGCCCCACATGCTGAATTGCTTTCTAGAAAACTTCTGGTCAACAGTAGGCTGTTAGTACTTAAATTTTCAGGGAGTCAAAAGTTGTACACCAGTGTTCCATGTTCCCATCCATGCATGGGGAGGAGTTGGGGGGCCTGCACCCCAATCTCCAAGTTCTGCAAGGGTCAGCTATATTTCTAGAAATGTTGTACCAATAATACATCCACCAATAACAAAGAGAACACCTTTTTACAGATATTATCTTTTTATTCATACTACTTAGCAGGAACAAAGATATAATCTTGCCTTGCCATTTTATGAGTAAAAGTTAATGGAAATAGGCCATTTCCCACTGCTATTCTAGTAGAGTAAAATGTGTAATCTCTGTTTTGACTGAGCCAAGCTTCAATTTTCTTGGTAGAAACTATGTAAGTACTGAATCTGGAGGTTAATGGAATGTGCCTGATCTCTTTTGTATGGTTGTGGCCATGTGTGGGTTATGTTTGCTTTACATGGCTTGGCTCTTTCTAGTAAGCAGATTATTCTTTTGAGAAATTACTAGTCCAGTAGAGTTCATGCACTGCTTAGTTTTCTCCTTTACACATAAAATTGAGGGAGATTGAAAGGCAAGACTTTTTAAACCATTACAAAATTCATTAATTCTCACAACAAACATTTAATCAGTGTTTTTCTAGTGTTTCTTTATAGTTTTACTATTTACTGTAGTAGATTTGTAGTGGTGAAGAAAGTTTACAGTGTTCTCAGTATGACCTTTGAACAACCAAAACATTCGAAGTTTAATCCATGACCATGTAACAGGATGCCACAATACCTTTTTATATTTATTTATTTATTGAATTATTGAGCTGAATTGAAATTTTGAAATGAAAATTATATATATTTAAGATACAGGATATGATGATTTGATGCACATATGAAATGATTTCTACAATCATTAACATATTAATTATTTCTACGGTGATTAACATTATCTCTTCACATAGTTAACCATATTTTGTGTCTTGTGGGAGTGTCTAAAATCTACTTTCTTGGTAAGCTTCTAGTATTATAATACAGTATTATTAACTGTAGTCATCATGCTGTATATTACATCAGTAGACTTACTCATCCTACCAACTTCAATTTTGTGTACTTTGACCAACATCTCCCCATTTCCCCCACTACCCAATCCCTGGAAACCACCTTTCTGCTCTGTATTTGTATATTTGACTTCATAAGTGAGATCTTAACTTAACTTAAAGTAGAAAGAATGTTTTACCTGCGAATCAGGTTGCTGAGTTCTGTCATCACCTCTGACTATGATTGAGTGGCTGGCTGCACATCCTTGGAAATACAAGTAATCTGTGACTTGGTTTCTTTATCTACAAAATGTGAGCTTTGGACTAAATGACCTCTGTGGGCCTTTCTGGTTTTCTAATTTTTTAAAAACTCTGCTAAGGACTGACTGTCTTGCTTTATTTATATAAAAGCCGTGATCCATACTATTTTAGAGGTTAGTTTGGATATTAAGGTACAATCTTGGAAAACAGTTCTAATTGTTTTGGTAATAGAATTCTATTTTTCTTACATGAAGTTCTAGATCTTCCCTGTCCAGTATGGTAGTGGTATGTGGTAATTTAAATTAAAACTAAGTAAAATTAAATAAAAGTAAAAATTAAATCCTTTAATTGCACTGGCCACATTTCAAATACCCAATAGCCACATGTGGTTGGTGTCTACAGTATTTGACAGTGCAGATATAGGACATGATCCATCATTGCAGAAAGTTCTATTAGATGGCATGGACCATTGTTTTTTGGTCAGAATAATCTATGACTTAGCAAATAAGGCTAACATTTGTAACAAAAAAGGGCTGGAGAAAGTGATCCAATATCTATTTAAAGTGTACTGCTTAGGATACTCATGAACGTCTTTCTCTCATTTAGTTCCAATGTCCATTTTTCGGGAAACCTTTTCCGTCCCAGTTGGAGCATAGAACTAAGTACATTGCTTTTGACACTTGAAGAAAATAAATTTTAGCCTCACTTCCCTAAGGATTTCACAGTGTTAGAAGTGTTAAAACTTCACTATATAATTTTGCTTTAAAAGTAATTGTTTTTACAAAGTTTCAGTTTGGGATGATAAAGGTTTAGAGATGCATAGTGGTGATGTTTTACAACAACGTGAATGTAGTAAATGACACTGAGCTGTACATTTAAAAATGCTAAATTTTACGTTATGCATATTTTATCACACAAAAAATAATGGTCCTGATCACTAGGAAAAAGAGTATTAGGGCAGTATCAAAATAAAGTTCAGTACAGCTGACCCTTGAACAACTTGGTAGTTCGGATGCTTACCCCCCTGTGCAGTCAAACATCCACATATAATTTTTGACTCCATGCAGACTTAACTACTAATAGCCTACTTTTGAACAGAAGGTTTTGCAATAACACAGTCAACACATATTTTGTGTATAACATGTTTTATATACTGTATTCTGACAATTAAGCTAGAGAAAATGTTTTTTCAAATTTTCAAAACTTTGCAAAACGATATGTGGTTTTAAGTTTTATTTATTTTTTTGTTTCTTTTTGTTTTTGTGCTTTTCTTTTTCATTCATTCATTTATTTATTTATTTATTTATTTATTTATTTTTATATAATTTATTTTGGTACCATTAATCTACAATTACATGGGCAATATTATGGTTATTAAACTATCCCTTCATCAGGTCCCCCCCACCAACCCCATTACAGTCACTGTCCATCAGCGTAATGAGATACTATAGAATTACTACTTGTCTTCTCTGAGTTGTACAGCCCTCCCCGTGCCATCCCAACATTACGTCTGCTAATCGTAATGCCCCTTTTTCCCTCTTATCCCTCCCTTACCACCCATCTTCCCCAGTCCCTTTCCCTTTGGTAACTATTAGTCCGTTCTTGGGTTCTGTGAGTCTGCTGCTGTTTTGTTCCTTCAGTATGTTTTCTTTGTTCTTATACTCCACATATGAGTGAAATCATTTGATACTTGTCTTTTTCGACTTGGCTTATTTCACTGAGCATAATACTCTTTAGCTCCATCCATGTTGTTGCAAATGGGAGAATTTGTTTTCTTCTTATGGCTGAATAATAATTCCATTGTGTATATGTACCATCTCTTCTTTATCCATTCATCTACTGATGGACACTTGGGTTGCTTTGATTTCTTGGCTATTGTAAATAATGCAGTGATAAACATAGGTGTGCACCTGTCTTTTTCAAATTGGGCTGCTGAATTCTTAGGGTAAATTCCTAGGAGTGGGATTCCTGGGTCAAATGGTATTTCTATTTTGAGTTTTTTGAGGAACCTCCATACTGCTTTCCACAATGGTTGAACTAATCTGCATTCCCACCAGCAGTGTAGGAGGGTTCCCTTTTCTCCACATCCTCACCAACATTTGTTGTTGTTTGTGTTTTGGATGTTGGCCATCCTCACTGGTGTGAGGTGATATCTCATTGTGGTTTTAATCTGCATTTCTCTGATGATTAGCGATGTGGAGCATCTTTTCATGTGCCTGTTGGCCATCTGAATTTCTTTTTGGAGAAGTGTCTATTCATGTCCTCTGCCCATTTCTTAATTGGATTATTTGCTTTTGTTTGTTAAGGTGCGTGAGTTCTTTATATATTTTGGATGTCAACCCTTTATCGGATATGTCATTTATGAATATATTCTCCCATACTGTAGGATGTCTTTTTGTTCTACTAATGGTGTCCTTTGCTGTACAGAAGCTTTTCAGCTTGATATAGTGCCACTTGTTCATTTTTGCTTTTGTTTCCCTTGCCAGAGGAGATATGTTCATGAAGAAGTCGCTCATGTTTATGTCCAAGAGATTTTTGCCTATGTTTTTTTCTAAGAGTTTTATGGTTTCATGACTTACATTCAGGTCTTTGATCCATTTTGAGTTTACTTTTGTGTATGGTGTTAGACAGTAGTCCAGTTACATTCTCGTCCATGAAGCCATCCAGTTTTTCCAACACCAGCTGCTGAAGAGGCTGTCATCTCCCCATTGAATATCCAAGGCTCCTTTATTAAATATTAATTGACTATATATGTTTGAGTTAATGTTTGGATTTTCTATTCTGTTCCACTGGTCTGTGGGTCTGTTTTTGTACCAGTAACAAATTGTCTTGATTACTGTGGCTTTGTAGTAGAGCTTGAAGTCAGGGAGTGTAATTCCCCCCGTTTTATTCCTCCTTCTCAGGATTGCTTTGGCTATTCGGGGTCTTTTGTGGTTCCATATGAATTTTAGAGTTATTTGTTCCAGTTCATTGAAGAAAGCTGTTGGTACTTTGATAGGGATTGCGTTGAATCTGTAGATTGCTTTAGGTAGTATAGCCATTTTGACAATATTTATTCTTCCTAGCCAAGAGCATGGGAAGCATTACCATTTCTTAGTGTCCTCTTTAATTTCTCTTAGGAGTGTCTTGTAGTTTTCAGAGTACAGGTCTTTCACTTCGTTCGTTAGGTTTATTCCTAGGTATTTTATTCTTTTTGATGCAATTGTGAATGGAATTGTTTTTCTGATTTCTCTTTCTGTTAGTTCATCATTAGTGTATAGGAAAGCAACAGATTTCTGTGTGTTAATTTTGTATCCTGCAACTTTGCTGAATTCAGATATTAGTTCTAGTAGTTTTGGAATGGAATCTTTAGGATTTTTTATGTACAGTATCATGTCATCTGCAAATAGTGACAATTTGACTTCTTCTTTACCAATCTGGATGCCTTGTATGTCTTGTTTTGTCTGGTTGCCGTGGATAGGACCACCAGTACTATGTTGAATAACAGTGGAGAGAATGGGCATCCCTGTCTTGTTCCCGATCTTAGATGAAAAGCTTTCAGCTTCTTGCTGTTAAGTATGATGTTAGCTGTGGGTTTGTCATATATGGCCTTTATGATCTTGACGTACTTGCCATCTATACCCATTTTGTTGAGAGTTTTAATCAGGAATGGATGCTGAATTTTGTCAAATGCTTTTTCAGCATCTACGGAGATGATCATGTGGTTTTTTTTCCTTCTTTTTGTTGTTGTGGTGGATGATGTTTATGGATTTTCGAATGTTGTACCATCCTTGCATCCCTGGGATGAATCCCACTTGATCATGGTGTATGATCCTCTTGATGTATTTTTGAATTCGGTTTGCTAATATTTTGTTGAGTATTTTTGCATCTACATTCATCAGGGATATTGGTCTGTAATTTTCTTTTTTGGTGAGGCCTTGCCTGGTTTTGGTATTAGAGTGATGCTGGCTTCATAGAATGAGTTTGGAAGTATTCCCTCCTCTTCTATTTTTTGGAAAACTTTAAGGAGAATCAGTGTTATTTCTTCTCTATATGTCCGGTAGAATTCAGAGGTGAATCCATCAGGCCCAGGGGTTTTGTTCTTGGGTAGTTTTTTGATTACCAATTCGATTTCATCCCTGGTGATTGGTCTGTTTAGTTTTTCAGTTTCTTGCTTGGTCAGTCTTGGAAGGTTGTATTTTTCTAAGAAGTTGTCCAATTCTTCTATGTTTTCCAGCTTGTTAGCATATAGATTCTCATAGTATTCTCTTACGATTCTTTGTATTTCTGTGGGGTCTGTTGTGATTTTTTCCTTTATCATTTCTGATTCTGTTTATGTGTGTAGATTCTCTTTTTCTCTTAATGAGTCTGGCTTGGGGTTTATCTATTTTGTTTATTTTTTCAAAGAACCAGCTCTTGGTTTCATTAATTTTTTTTTATTGTTTTATCCTTCTCAATTTTATTTATTTCTTCTCTGATCTTTATTATGTCCCTACTTCTGGTGACTTTGGGCCTCATTTGTTCTTCTTTTTCCAATTTCAGTAATTGTGTCTTTAGACTATTCATTTGAAAATGTTCTTCCTTCTTTAAATAGGCCTGAATGCAATATACTTTCCTCTTAGAACTGCCTTTGCTGCCGCCCACAGAAGTTGTGGCTTTGTGTTGTTGTTGTCATTAGTCTCCATATATTCTTTGATATCTGTTTTGATTTTTTCGTTAACCCATTGATTAATTAGGAGAATGTTGTTAAGTCTCCATGTATTTGTGAGCCTTTTTGGTTTCTTTGTAAAATTTATTTCTTGTTTTATACCTTTGTGATGTGAGAAGTTGGTTGGTAGGATTTCAATATTTTTGAATTTACTGAGGTTCTTTTTGTTGCCTAGTATGTGGTCTATTCTGGAAAATGTTCCATGTGCACTTGAGAAGAATGTGTATTCCGTTGCTTTTGGGTGTAGAGTTCTGTAGATGTCTGTTAGGTCCATCTGTTCTAGTGTGTTGTTCAATGCCTCTTTGTCTTTTCTTTTTTTCTGTCTGGTTGATCTGTCCCTTGGAGTGAGTGGTGTGTTGAAGTCACCTAAGATGAATGCATTGCTGTCTATTTCCTCCTTTAATTCTGTTAGTATTTGTTTCACAAATGCCGGCACTCCTGTGTTGGGTGCATATATATTTAAAATGGTTATATATTCTTGTTGGATTGACCCCTTTATCATTATGTAATGTCCTTCTTTTTCTCTTGCTACTTTCTTCATTTTGAAGTCTATTTTGTCTGATACAAGTACTGTAACACCTGCTTTTTTCTGTTTGTTATTTGCATGAAATATCTTTTTCCATCCCTTCACTTTTAATCTGGGGATATCTTTGCGTTTGAG
This sequence comes from Smutsia gigantea, assembly GCA_032199065.1. Taxonomy (NCBI): domain Eukaryota; kingdom Metazoa; phylum Chordata; class Mammalia; order Pholidota; family Manidae; genus Smutsia; species Smutsia gigantea. The sequence continues at coordinate 9,709 of JAVSCE010001856.1, read as the reverse complement.
GTGAGTTTCTTGTAGGCAGCATATAGATGGGTCTTGCTTTTTTATCCATTGTGTTACTCTGTGTCTTTTGATTGGTGCATTCAGTCCATTTACGTTTAGGGTGATTATCGAAAGATATGTACTTATTGCCATTGCTGGCTTTAGATTCCTGGTTACCAAAAGTTCAAGGGTTGCTTCTTTACTATCTAACAATCTAACTTAACTTTCTTGGTATGTTATTGTAAACACAGTCTGACGTTTCTTTATTTCTCTCCCTTCTTATTCCTCCTCCATTCTTTATATACTAGGTGTTTTATTCTTTGCCTTTAGTTAGTTTTGGGTGTTCTGCTTTCTTGCTATGATTTTATTTTCTCTGGTGACAGCTTTTTAGCCTTGGGAGTGCTTCCCTCTGGAGCAGTTCCTTTAAGATGTCCTGTAGAGTTGGTTTATGGGAGGCAAATTCTCGCAGCTTTTGCTTGTCTGAAAATTGTTTGATCCCGCCGTCATATTTAAATGATAATCGTGCTGGATACAATATTCTTGGTTCGAGGCCCTTCTGTTTCATTGCGTTAAATATATCATGCCATTCTCTTCTAGCCTGTAAGGTTTCTGTTGAGAAGTCTGATGTTAGTCTGATGGGTTTTCCTTTGAAGGTGATCTTTTTTCTCTCTCTAGCTGCCTTTAATACTCTTTCCTTATCTTTGATCTTTGCCATTTTAATTATTATGTGTCTTGGTGTTGTCTTCCTGGGGTCCCCTGTGTCAGGACATCTGTGGGCTTCCATGGACTGCGAGACTATTTCCTTCCCCGGCATGGGGAAGTTTTCAGCAATTATTTCTTCAAAGACACTTTCTATCCCTTTTTCTCTCTCTTCCTCCTCTGGTACTCCTATAATGCGAATGTTGTTCCTTTTGGATTGGTAACACAGTTCTCTTAATATTCTTTTATTCCTAGAGATCCTTTTTTCTCTCTCTGCCTCAGCTGCTCTCTGTTCCTGTTCTCTGATTTCTATTGCATTAACAGTGTCTTGCATCTCGTCCCGTCTGCTGCTGAGCCCGTCGATGGCTTGTCTCATTTCTGCATTATCTTTCCTAACTTCCCTCACTTCCTCCCTTAGCTCTTGCATATTTCTCTGTAGATCCATCAGCATGGTTATGACTTTTATTCTGAATTCTTTTTCAGGAAGATGCTGCATTTCCATCTTTCAGATTCCTTCTCAGAGGGGCTCTGAATCTTGGTGAGCTTTGTCTGTATTAACTTTTTCTGTATTGTCATGCTGGCAGGAGTGGTTGCTCGCAGGTGCCACTTATGTCAGCTCGGTTCTGGAATGGATTCTGTAAGTGTGCTGTAGATGTCGCTGTTCCTCCACTAATTCGCAGCTGCAGCCACGCCGTTTTTGTAGGTAGGAATGAATGGGACGCTACTATTTTCTGTATAAAGTTCCAGCGTGGTTGCTCCCTTGTTTCTGTCACTAGCGAAGGGGACCGAAGTTCCCCAGGACTTCCAGCCTCCAGGGCTGAGCCCGCCGGGGCGCTGGTGTTCCCTCGCTGTGCCCCTGCCTCTCCGAGACTGCTAAAAAAGGTGCGCGCTTTTCTCTTGTCCCTGGGCACTGGCTGCACTAGTGAAGGGGACCGAAGTTCCCCAGGACTTCTAGCCTGCAGGGCTGAGCCCGCCGGGGCGCTGGTGTTCCCTCGTTGGGTCCGCTGCCTCTCTGAGACCGCTGCAAATGGCGCACGCTTTTCTCTTGTCCTTGGGCGCTGGCTGCACGGTCCCGGCACCTTCCCGGCTCAAAACCTGCACCTTCTGTGTCTCCAATGTCTGATGCACCGCACGATGTGTGTCAGTGCTCCTGGTGCTCCAGCACAGACCACCGGGGCTGGTTATTTCGCGGACCTGCTCTTCCACTCCCTCCCGGCTCCGACTCCTCTACTCCCGCCGGCACGCTGGGCTGGGTGAGTGTTCGGGTGCCGCCGGGTCGCGATTCTGTATCTTACCCGCCTCACGGGGTGCTGAGTCCTCCCAGGTGTGGCTGCACGCTGTGCACTTTCCTGTGTGCTCCGATTTCTCTTTTAGGAATAGTTGTATTTACTGTGTTTTCATAGATTTATATGGTTTTGGGAGGAGATTTCTGCCGCCCTGCTCCCACCGCCATCTTCCCGGAAGTCCTCTACTAGGTATACTTTTGATGGTCACTAAGAGCGATATAATCCCCTCCTAACGTGAATTAATATCATGAAGTTACATATTTTCTTGGTATGATTATAGGACCCTCGAAGTAAAATAACCACAGAGTTATATGCTTAAAGTAGCCCAATAGATAAAATCTCCAAATTTTAGAAGATAGATTTGGGTGATTTAATTTCGTAGTAAATTTTTTGTGAACATAGAGCTATGACATCTGAAGATATTCATTTCTGAGATCTCTAAGCCCTTTAAAACCTGCTTCTGTGGCAGCGGGAAAGAGCCTGGTGTGAGTGGTACAGAGCCCCCCACTGTTTTCTTAAACCTCCCAGTACCTCAGAGTTTGGTCCGCTGTCCTAGGGTCTTTGTCATCTCATCTATGATAGGAGTGGTCTTTACCATGTGACTGCTGAGATAACGTTTAGCTGTGAAACTTGGTGCTTTTCTTACTGAATTCTAAGCATTTTTTTAAAAAAGATCTGATTGGTGCTCTGTCCTCTGGCTGCTTTGTATCCTGTCCCAAGTAAGTTTAACCCTACTCCTGGTTTATTGTGGGCGTTTAATAGAAACTTGCTCTTTTACAAAGCAAAGTGTAATTGATGGGATGCTGCAGTGGTATTAAGTTTAAATGACATGACCAGATGTGGAGATAGAGAAGATATGCACTTATAGAAATAATTCCAGCTGTCATTGACATGTTCTGTCACTTTGTGTAATATTTCCTTATATTTTTCATTTTTTTTAAAAAACATTAAATAAAAATAACTACCACCTAAAATGGTGTATTTTATTTGAAACAACAGAGAAGTGTGTTGATGCCATTTTATAACATAGTGAAAGAATCCAGAAGTCATGCTCTGCCAAAAGTAAGCAGAACTTTGTAGTCATGAGGATGAAAGGCAGAAATGTGCAAGGTGGCTATTTCAAATATCATCTCTTCTGCCACCCTTCAGAGTTGTTTATGTAATCACCTACTTGCTTTAATTAATGAGACCTTGCTAGCATCCAACCAAGTCCTGTCTTTCAGGTAATCCCTCTGAAGTTTTTGGTTCTAGAATGTAGTCAAAATAAAAGGAAGTTGTCACAATTAAAGTTTCATTCAGCATGAAGGGTTCACAACTTGGTATAATGTGATAAAAGAAATTTTCTTCAAATATTGAAGGGAAGAACTAGAGATTAGGGATCTAAAAGTGATGTTCAAGCTTCTTTTGATTCAGAGCAGTAAATATTAAGGCAGTGAGCAGATTTCATTAACTGGATCTCCTCTGTGGAGGAGGTGGTGGGGGCAACAGATGTCAGTAGGACAGCGAGGAGCTGGTGACGGACACAAAAGACACATTTACGTCTTGCAGAGTAACTTGACTTGTGCTTTGCATGTACACCCTTTCCAGATCCGTGAAGGAAGTTTCTATGATGGCTTATTCAGCTCTCAGGAGAGGTGCCCACGTGTGTGCCTGCCTGGTGAGGAAGGCCAGTAGTGTGTCCAAAGGCCATTGGCGTCAGGCCCTGGGCTCAAGGCCTGTTGCTTCAGAGTTCGCTGCCCAAGGAGCTCCAGGCGGCACGGTGGAGCTGCTGGGTACATCCTACCCTCAGGACGACTACAGCAACCTCTCCCGGAAGGTCCTGTCCAAGGTGGGCCGGAACCTGCATAACCAGCCACATCACCCTCTGTGGCTGATCAAGGAGAGGGTGAAGGGTCACTTCTACCAGCAGTATGCGGGCCGCTTTGGGACACCGCTGTTCTCAGTCTATGACGACGTTTGTCCCGTGGTCACGACCTGGCAGAACTTTGACAGCCTGCTCATCCCAGCTGAGCACCCCAGCCGGAAGAAGGGCGATAACTATTACCTGAACAAGACTCACATGCTGCGAGCGCACACGTCTGCACACCAGTGGGAGCTGCTGCACGCAGGACTGGATGCCTTCCTGGTGGTGGGCGATGTCTACCGGCGCGACCAGATCGACGCCCAGCACTACCCAGTTTTCCATCAGCTGGAGGCCGTCCGGCTCTTTTCTCAGCACCAGGTGAGTCTGGAAACATCTCTCATCATTGAGGGGCAGCGTGGACGTTCTTGCTGACGTCACTGATGTTTATTTCAGTGAAACCAATACAGCTGTCCTTGATCTTATCTTCGTAAGTCATCCATCCTTGATAACAAGTCATCCATCCTTTGTACTGGCTGTAACTCAATATTTTCAGATTAGTTTGTTGTTAGTAACCGCAGAAAACAGTACACCTTTGTTTTCTCTTGTCTGTCCTTACCCTTTCAGTACCAGCCTGCCTGTCTGTGGGTTTCTTACAAATGGCCTGTGGCTCTGATTTACCCTCAGTCCAAGATGACTAAAGCTACAACCATGAAATTTGGTCAGGTTCCTCCAGTACTGCTACTAGAAGTTACTATTGTGTTCATGCTGTTAGAGATTAATGCATTTCTTAGATAGTAGAGGTACTGGTGATTTGTTGGCTTAGACTATAAAATGTGCTCTTGTCCCCAAAGATTTTTGCTTAACCTCCCTCACCCATGCTATACATCTGTAGATGCATTACATTTTGTACTTTGTGAGGTATCTTCATTGTTGCTGTTATTGAACTATATTTAGATGCATAGAGCCTTTTTGATCAGGAAGTCTGATATTCTGGCCATTCATTTTTTTTTTAAGGTATCATTGAAATACACTCTTACGAAGGTTTCAGATGAAAAACAATGTGGTTACTACATTCACCCATATTATAGAGCCTGCCCCCTGTACCCCATTGCAGTCACTGTCCATCGGTGTAGTAAGATGCCACAGAGTCACTGCTTGTCTTCTCTGTGCTACACTGTCTTCCCCTGATGCCCCCCACACCATATGTACTAATCATAATACTCCTCAACCCCCTTCTCCCTCTCTCTCCACCCACCCTCCCCCAGCCTCTCTTTTGGTAACTGCTAATCCCTTCTTGGAGTCTGTGAGTCTGCTGCAGTTTTGTTCCTTCAGTTTTGCTGCATTATTATATTCCACAAATAAGGGAAATCATTTGGTATTTGTCTTTTTCTGCCTGACTTATTTCACTGAGCATAATACCCTCTATGTCCATCCATGTTATTGCAAATGATAGGATTTGTTTCTTACGGATGAATAGTATTCCATTGTGTATATGTACCACACATTCTTTATCCATTCATCTACTGATGGACACTTATGTTGCTTCCGTATCTTGGCTATTGTAAATAGTGCTGCAGTAACCATAGGGGTGCATGTGTCTTTTTGAATCTGAGAACTTGTTTTCTTTGCATAAATTCCTAGGAGTGGAATTCCCGGGTAAAATGGTATTGCTTTTTTTAGTTTTTCGAGGAACCTCCATATTAATTTCCATAATGGTTGAAATATTTACATTCCCACCTGCCGTGTAGGAGGGTTCCCCTTTCTCTGCATCCTTGCCAGCATTTGTTGTTACTAGACTTTTAGATGTTGGCCATCATCACTGGTGTGAGGTGATATCTCATGGTGGTTTTAATTTGCATTTCCCTGATGATTAGTGATATGGAGTATCTTTTCATGTGCCTGTTGGCCATCTGAATTTCTTCTTTGGAGCGGTATCTGTTCATATCCTCCACCTATTTTTAAATCTGGTTATCTGCTTTTTGGGTGTTGAGCCATGTGAATTCTTTATAATAATTTTGGATGTTAACCCCTTGTCGGATATGTCATTTACAAATATGTCATTCTCCCATACTGTAGGATGCCTTTTTGTTCTGCTAATGGTGTACTTTTCTGTATAGAAGCTTTTTAACTTGATGTAGTCCCATTTGTTTATTTTTGATTTTCTTTTCCTTGCCTGAGGAGATATGTTCAGGAAAAAGTTGCTCATGTTTACATTCAAGAAATTTTTTGCCTATGTATTCTTCTAAGAGTTTTATGGTTTTATGACATAACAGTCAGGCCTTTGATCCATTTTGAGTTTACTTTTGTGTTTGGGATTAGACAGTAATCCAGTTTCGTTCTCTTGCATGTAGCTGTTCAGTTTTGCCAACACCAGTTGTTGAAGAGGCTGTTATTTCCCCAGTGTATGTGCATGGCTTCTTTATGGTATGTTAATTGACCATATATTCTTGGGTTTATATCTGGGCTCTCTAGTCTTTTCCATTGGTCTATGGGTCTGTTCTTTTGTCAGTACCAAATTGCTTGATTACTGTGGCTTTGTAGTACAGCTTGAAGTCGGGGAGCATAATCCAACCAGCTTTATTCTTCCTTCTCATGGTTGCTCTGGCTATTCGGGGTCTTTTGTGGGTCCATATGAAATTTAGAATGATTTGCTCTAGTTTGTTGAAGAATGCTGCGGGTATTTTGATAGGGATTGCACTGAATCTGTAGATTAATTTAGGCAAGATTGCCATTTTGACAATATTAATTCTTCCTGTCCATGAGCAGGGATGTATTTCCATTTATTGGTATCTTCTTTAATTTCTCTCTTGAGCGTCTTGTAGTTTTCATGGTATAGGTCTTTCACTTCCTTGGTTAGGTTTATTCCTAGGTGTTTTATTCTTTTGGATGCAATTGTGAATGGAATTATTTTTTTATTTCTTTTTCTGCAAGTTCATCATTAGTGTATAGGAATGCAACAGATTTCTGTGTATTGATTTTGTATTCTGCAAAATTGCTGAATTCAGATATTAGATCTAGTAGTTTTGGAGCGGATTCTTTAGAGTTTTTTATGTACAATATCATCATGTCATCTGCAAACAGGGACAATTTAATTTCCTCCTTCCCAATCTGGATGCTTTTTATTTCTTTGTGTTGCCTGATTGCCATGGCTAGGACCTCCAGAACTATGATAAATAAATGTGGGACAATGGACATCCTTGTCTTTATCCCAATCTTTAAGGAAAAGCTTTCAGCTTCTTTCTGTTAACTATGATGTTGGCTGTGGCTTTGTCATATATGACCTTTATTTTGTTGAGGTACTTGCCCTCTATACTCATTTTGTCAAGAGTTTTTATTATGAATGGATGTTGAATTTGGTCAAATGCTTTTTCAGAATCTATGCAGATAATCACATGGTTTTTGTCCTTCTTTTTGTTGGTGTAGTGGGTGATGCTGATGGATTTTCTAATATTGTACCATCCTTGCATCCATGGAATAAATCCTACTTGATTACGATGGATGACCGTTTGTTGTATTTTGAATTCGATTTGCTAATATTTTGTTGAGTATTTTTGCATACATGTTCATCATTGATACTGGTGTGCAGTTTTCTTTTTCTTCTTGTGTCTTTGCGTGGTTTTTGTATTAGAGGCATTCTCACCTCATACAGTGAGTATGGAAGTATTCCCTCCTCTTCTACTTTTTAGAAAACTTTAAGGAGGTGGGTATTAGGTCGTCACTACATGTTTGATAAAATTCAGTGGGGAAGACATCTGGTCCAGGGATTTTGTTCTTAGGTTTTTTTTTTTCTAAGAAGTTGTCCATTTCTTCTAGGTTTTCCAGCTTCTTAGCATATAGATTCTCATAATATTCTCTTATAATTCTTTTTATTTCTGTGGGGTCGGTCGTGATTTTTCCTTTCTCATTTCTGATTCTGTTTATGTGTGTAGATTCTCTTTTTCCTTTAATGAGTCTGGCTAGGGATTTATCTATTTTGTTTATTTTTTCAAAGAACCAGCTCTTGGTGTCATTGATTTTTTTCTATTGTTCTTATTCTTCTCGATTTTATTTATTTCTTTTCTGATCTTTATTATGTCCCTCCTTCTGGTGACTTTGGGACTCATTTGTTCTTCTTTTTCCAATTTCAGTAATTGTGTCTTTAGACTATTCATTTGGAAATGTTCTTCCTTCTTTAAGTAGTCCTGTATTGCAATATACTATCCTCTTAGAACTGCATTTGTTGCGTCCCACAGAAGTTGGGGCTTTGTGTTGTTGTTTTCATTAGTCTCCATATAGTCTTTGATTTCTCTTTTGATTTGGTTGTTAACCCATTTATTAATTAGGAGAATGTTGTTAAGTCTCCATGTATTTGTGAGCCTTTTTGTTTTCTTTCTAAAATTTATCTCTAGTTTTATACCTTTGTGATCTGAGAATTTGGTTGGTAGAATTTCAATATTTTTGAATTTACTGAGGTTCTTTTTGTGGCCTAGTATGTGGTCTATTCTGGAGAATGTTCCATGTGCACTTGAGAAGAATATGTATCCTGTTGCTTTTGGGTGTAGAGTTCTGTAGATGTCTGTTAGGACCATCGGTTCTAGTGTGTTGTTCAGTGACTCTGTGTCTTTACTTATTTTTTGTCTGGGTGACCTTCCTTTGGAGTGAGTGGTGTGTTGAAGTCTCCTAAAATGAATCCATTGCTTTCTATTTCCTCCTTTAATTCTGTTAGTATTTGTTTCACATATGCCGGCGCTCCTGTGTTGGATGCATATATATTTACAATGGTTATATCCTCTTGTTGGACTGACCCTTTTATCATTATGTAATGTCCTTCTTTATCTCTTGCTACTTTCTTTGTTTTGAAGTCTATTTTGTCTGATACAAGTACTTCAACACCTGCTTTTTTCTCCTTGTTGTTTGCATGAAATGTCTTTTTCCATCCCTTCACTTTTAGTCTGTGTATATCTTTGGGTTTGAGGTGAGTCTATTGTAAGCAGCATATAGATGGGTCTTGCTTTTTTATCCATTCTGTTACTCTGCGTCTTTTGATTGGTGCATTCAGTCCATTTACATTTACGGTGATTATCGATAGATATGTGCTTATTGCCACTACTGGCTTTAGATTCGTGGTTACCAAAGGTTCAAGGGTTGCTTCTTTACTATCTGACAATCTAACTTAACTTTCTTTTAAGTTATTGTAAACACAGTCTGATGTTTCTTTCTTTTTCTCCCTTCTTATTCTTCCTCCTCCATTCTTTATATGCTAGGTGTTTTATGCTTTGCCTTTAGTTAGTATTTGGATGGTCTGCTTTCTTTGCTATAATTTTACTTTCTCCGGTAACATCTTTTCAGCCTTAGGAGTGCTTCCCTCTAGAGGAGTCCCCTTACGATATCCTGTAGAGGTGGTTTATGGGAGGCAAACTCTCAACTTTTGCTTCTCTGGAAATTGTTTAATCCCTCCATCATATTTAAATGATAATCGTGCTGGATTCAATATTCTTGGTTCGAGGCTCTTCTGTTTCATTATGTTAAATATATCATGCCATTCTCTTCTGGCCTGTAAGGTTTCTGTTGAGACGTCTGATGATAGTCTGATGGGTTTTCCTTTGTCGGTGATCTCTCTTTTCTCTCTAGCTGCTTTTAATACTCTGCCTTATCTTTGATTTTTGCCATTTTAATTATTATGTGTCTTGGTGTTGTCTTCCTTGGGTCCCTTGTGTTGCGAGATCTGTGGGCTTCCATGGACTGGGAGACTATTTCCTTTCCCAGCGTGGGAAAGTTTTCAGCAATTATTTCTTCAAAGACACTTTCCATCCCTTTTTCTCTCTGTTCTTCCTCTGGTACTCCTATAATGCAAATATTATTCCGTTTGGATTGGTCACACAGTTCTCTTAATATTCTTTCATTCTTAGATATCCTTTTATCT